>JAMZAV010007972.1:0-33982 GCA_024449915.1 Sweltsa coloradensis | reverse complement strand
AACCAGTTACTCTTTTTCGAAATGAGAATGATGATCGTTAGAAAACCGTCGGTAGGTAAAATATTTAATCCCGTTATAAAAAACATATCACAATGAATTCCCCTAAAGTAGCTCGCTTGATTGGGTTATGATATTTTTTGTGTTGATCATGGCATGCATGTGAACAGCCGAGAGGAATTTCGTAGTGAGCTGACATACCATCATCAAAAAAAAATCGGAGATTTACAATGAAGAAAAAACGTGTTTTGCTCATCTACAAGAACCGCCTATGGCCGTTTCATAGTAATATTTTAAATTCAGGTTAACATGGATATGCTGGAAGTTTCTGATACATAATAGTTAAACCTAGATTAGTACAAAACATACGCGTCGATCTATTTTATAAAACAAGCTTAGAAAATTTTAGATGTAAAGTATTTGGACCAATTGGTAAAATATTGCATTTACATTTTTGAGGAGAAAATTCATTAAAATGCAAATATTTTATGATACCATTTCAATTTTCGTTTTTTTTTTTGGTGTGCATATGTGACGTATTTACACTCATCGTCTCGATTAGCATAGTTACCACAATGAAAAAAAGGCGGAAATGCATCATTACACTTAAAAAATAGTTTCAACGTTTGTACATTTTATTTTGATACCTTCAATTTTACATTCTACCTGCCTATATGCACGCAATGTTCATTCAAATGTAAGTAGCACTCGCAAACTATTTGTATATACTTTTTGTACTCACTTCCTAGTAACGGTTTTCTTGTAAACATCCTGAAATTTAAAAGCACTTAGCCAAATAGTTCACGTTTTTGTTAGTTTCGGATGTTTTTCGGAAAGTAGTGAGTTATCAGAGAAAGTTAAATGTATCAGTAATAATTGTTCATATTTTTTTAAGCAAGTACAGACACCGCCCAATTCGTGTTTTTTTAAAGGTTTTATCTTAGATTTTTTTAACTATAACGTCAATTGTTTGTAACCCAAAACATATCTCGCGTGTTCTCTGTATAGGCATGCGTGTTGAATACGCCCCTTGAAAGTGCATCGCGAAGTCAAACACCTCATACTATTGTCTTTCAGTTGGGTTGCATCAAAGATGATAATCTTTGGTTGCATGCTGCACACGTTGGGTGCATACTGCATCGGTGAAAGTTTGGTGCAACTACGGAAGTTGAATCTGCAAAACATTTATTATAATACATGTGTATCCATGAATTGGTGTAATATTCATAAACAAATCTATTAGCTGAACATGTATGTATAGTAGGCTCAATTACAGATCAATGTAAGAGAGGACAAAAAAATCATTATTCTTACATGTTCTTTTAACACGCGGTTTCATAGCACACAATTAACCAAATTGTACATCATTGTCGGGGCCTACAGGTTGGCTTGGTCGCTTTGATTTACTGTCCCCCACTGAAAATCAGTTATATAACTAAGTGGTAGACTCTACATATTTTTTAAATTTATTTATTTAAGTAACCGAAAACATTGAGAGAATCAACAACGAGTAGAATTGTAAAGCAAATAGTGTATGATGTAAATTTAGGTATCCATAGTTTTAAAATATAAGAGCAAAAAAACGACAAAACGATTTTTTTTACAGGTTAACACGGTGAGTGAAATTGGTTGCATCTGGCTTTGACCTGTCTCCACTAAGGGTCGACACTCGACTCTTCTTTTCTTCAACACGACCTTTCTATGTTTTACACAATGTTAGGTCTACTCTGCATACATGTATGGTAGTACACCATTTCGATTGGTTCAAGTCTCAGTTCATTACATCTATAGTATAATCAGTCGCAGCGTTATTATAGCTCAATATCTACGTACCCAGAGTGTTGCTGTCATGGTCTTGATGTTATATTTATAATAAATCACGTTGACGTATTCCAAGCTGAAGGCAGACACGATGTCACATCACACAAGAGTGAATAGTGAACTTTCGAAATAATTGATTCAATTAATTTTATATAGATTAATGGCCACAATTTTAACCAATTACGACGTAGCTTTCCTAGTAGGCCTGCTGAAGCGTGTTTATAACAATAACTTTCTTGATATTTACCTGTCCAGTATAATTGTTGTGATGAGTGATTTTAATTGTCGAGTAAATTCGAGTCTTAACGAATGTGTAGGAATGTCACTATTTGTAAGTATTTGTGTTTTTTGTATTACTTTTCAAGTACAGTTGTAAGAACAAAAACCCCAACTGTCAATTCTTAATATCACGTTTTGTTGTATAATCTTCCAGATATTTTACACACAAAAAAACTAAAAGACAAGTAACGGCAACGCGAAAGAGACGGCTAGACACTCCTATCCTGACACACATACCTCGCTTCCTCAAAACTAAAACTTCCCCCGGTACACATGTTCGCTTGTAATACATTTCCGAGTTAACTTAGCCTACACAAATTAACTGTCACCTTCACGAGGTGCAACGAGGTGCAACGTTGAGTCGCTATCTCCCACACTTATCCATGATAAGGAACCAGGACGAAATGCAACGTAAAACCTCATTCATGTCAGAGTTTTGTTTCTTTTAGAGGTACATCTTACATTGTCGCTACCACAACATTCACTAATTGCTTCTGCTTCTGAATACAATCCACAACGACAACAACTACAACATTGACCACGTTGGGACAATTGCGACAAGAATAACAACAACGGTAAATACCACAGCATAACGAAAACAATAATGTTAACATCAAGACATCAATACGACCAATTATTTATGAACAACTGCATAATCAACAATTATTATTATTATTATATGAAAATCAATCTAGAAAAAAAAACATCCGTCTCTGCCGGGTATCGAACCCGGTTCTCCCAATTGCCGGTCGGTTGTTTTACCCCTAAGCTACCGAGACGGTTAGCTTTCTAGATATTCGGGATTAATTTCCATGTTATTAATTAGTATTTCCCAATCAATGAAATTTAGAAACAACAATTGTTATCGAAAACAACAATGAAAACAAAAGCGAGACAACCCTTGCTTTCAGCATCATTGAACCATGGATTTTGAACCACCCATGTGCCAAACTATTGTATTTTTATTCACGTTTACACGTTGATTCAAACGATAGGAAACCTAATTAATGAACATTATTCTTGTTGATCACAAAGCGTATTCAAAACTTATAAATAACGACAACGGTGCATGGGAATCGGACAGATCCAAGAGGCGTGGCGCACACTACAAACTACAAAGTCGCATGTGTGTAATTGGTTTGCCTCTGTTATACTTGTAAGGAGTAGCGGTGACAGTGAGTGTTGTCTAAACCCCGTGTATAATTGTATAGCGACACGGAAACGTGGTCCATGATCACGCAACACTCGCCTGGGAAACCCATTTAGGGCGAGATGATTGACGATGACACCGGCGGTCGATGTCAAGAGCGACACAATGGGACAGTTTTTAAAAAGCGTTTTGTTCTTATTTAAGAGAAATGAATTAAACTGGGGGTTAGAAGGGCACGAAGATGGGCACAATGGTGTGAAAAAAGTCGGTCGGGTTCAACTCGAGAATTATCCCTTCGGTAAAGGTTTTTATAATACAAAACTAGCAACCATGAAAGTGGTTTTTATTTCGGTTTTAATGAGAGTAAAACTGCATTTTATATGGTGATAAAAATCTTGGGGGCTAAAATTTGAAAACATTTTTGACAATTTACAGTTTTAAGCTTCATTATTTTACTTCCAAAATTTGAATGAAATCAAACGCTAAATGCATATTTTGGTTTAAATTAATTAGTACTTGCATTCTTGTCTTTTTCACCTTTTTCATTTTCATATTTCGTCGTTTGAATTAGTGTGAAGAACGTTTTGAGTAGGTACCTTACACATATAATTGTCAAATTAACATCTTAAATTTCCTTCATGCTATATTGGGCCCGCCATTAATTACGTACGGACCCTACGAAAACGTATATAATCAGGAATATTGTAGCAATACCTACTATTCCCCAATTGAAATTGAAAGTGTAATTTAAATTTGAAGATTCTCTAAGTAAAAACTTTTAAAATACATACGCAATTTAACAAATTTCAAAATACTCACAGATCACTTGTGACGCTGATGAAGCGGAAACATTCTTACTATGGGATTCGCCCCCCGAAATGTACTTTTCTAATTTTTATGTCAAGACTTACATATCCGAGTATCAACAGAGCATGTGCTCTGAGTGTAATGTCAGCCGTGGTTCAAGCTACACTTTCTACAGCGAGGATTCCAGATTGATTCAGATGTTTGGCGAGGGGAACGACGGGAAAAACTTACTTTCTTCTTTAACCGTGCGTCAACTGGACTGAAGACATTATTATGCAGTGCCATTTTAATAAAGCCACCTCAAGAAAATATGAACACAATGTCAAATGTGTGGAGGGCCCTAGTGAATTAATTGTCACTCCATGGTCACACGCTTAATTTGAATTCAAATCTTCAAAATTACTTTGCTTACGCTATTTTTGTTTTGTTTTGTTTGTTTAATAAAGTATATGTTTACATTTTTAACCCATCATTACTTTTTCCAATAAAACGTTCGCTGTATTACGTTATAAATTATGTTACTGCCTCTACTAAAGTAAACTAATGGTACTAAATTGTATTTGTACGTTCTTTAAAAATACATTTTTTTGTCACTTTCCACAATACGTTTGATTTATTAATTAATTTATGAATTAGCCACACACAGCATTTTCTGCTATTAGCTAGTAATTTTAATTATGTTATGTTTGTATGCTTCTTTTATGTACATTATCGTTTTGCATCCTTTGCAAATAAATTCAAATAAGTTAATAAAGTTTAAAACTAAACATATTTCAGATAATTTTATAACTATACCCTTATTTAATTTTACGAAATGTACTCCTCCCCAGGCCCACATATCCCCTTCCATTTATTGAGTCTCGTTACAGCTGTTGCGTTACTAGATTCACGTAGTCTTCTCCTGATGAAATTCGATGCTTGTAAAGCACACACAATTACGTATCCTCGTATCAATGATATTTTGACCACGAGCACTATTACAAATCCTTGCTTTGCCTTGACCTTTAATAAACAGCCGTTCGTGGTGTCTCATACGATTGGGGCGCGAATGAATTTCTGAGGACGCGAGTTCGAATCCCGCATAAAGCATGTTGTTTTCTTAATTGTCCTCCACCCTCATCTATCACCACTCATCTCAAATAGCAATATTGCAATCATAGAGACATTAACAACCAAAATCATCACCAGCAATACACGTCCAAGAGTAGGGCTATGTTATAAAAAATGTTGGGTATTATTGATTGTTACTTTGTGTGCATTAATTTACTTAGTCATATTTAGTTTTCCTCCTTATAAATTGAAATTTATGTAAATACGTTCAAGGCACCAAAATAAGTGAGATCGAACCACACAAAACGTACGGATTAATTGTCAATTCTCACCTTCTCTAATGACTAACGGAATTGATAAAGTCGTAAAATAACAGCGTGGAATTCCTACCAATCCCCTTGTTCGTCGTCCGGTCAAGCGGCTAACCATACAACGGCACTTTAGTCAGCAGACGGTTGTCTACTCACCCTGAAACTAGGATCGCGACCATCATCTGCTCGTTAGGACCCGCTCTTCCTGGAAACCATGACCACCAGGGATGACGAGGAGCGGTGACCAATATGGTTTGGTTATGTAATTGCTAGCGGCGCTCTTTGAATCGATTTCTAAGTTTCATGCCGGCGTCATTGGTTCTTATTGGAAGTGGCACGCGGCGGTCGTTTGTGGATTAGCGAGCCATCCTGATGAAGAAATATACAAATACTGAACTAGGTAAAAGCTTTTATTTATTTATTTGTTTATGCGTTACCCCACAACAGAATACAATTATTCCAGAAAACGTTGGATGCATTACTAATGTAACTAAATATATAGACATAGAAAAAAAGTGCATGGTATGACATGACTGACTACTTCTAGAGTTCTAATACTAATGCTAATTCTAATGTTTTTTTTTCTGCCAAATATGCAAAAGAGATACATAAACACATAATTATTGAACAGAGTAAACGTAATTTGTAGATTTAATATACAATCAACTAGAATTTGAATTTGAATTATACATAACTGTAGCCGCATTTACAGATTGTCATAATTATGTCTTCACCCACGAGAAAAAATAATCTGGGAGACTATGATGCGCCATATTGGAATCTTCTTTATTTTGCTAATTATTGTTTAAAGACTACAGAACATTACTAAAATTCTCTTTCGACAAAAATATGAAAATCTCGTTCTTAGTACTCCGATAAAAAAAAGTCCTCATCCATAACTCATCCACATTTTCATACTTCTTCTTTTTTTACTGCTCCCCTTGCATGTACTCGTTCGTTTCATATTCCTCATTATCAGACATTTGCTCAACCACACGTCGACAGTTATCAGCTCTGCACTTTCTCTCTACCTCACATTTAGATTCCGTTCGTCGAGTCTCTACCTATTTCTTATTTCCTTGTTTTGTCCACATTATCTTATAGTAGTTCAAATTGTACTCGTTCAATAACACTTACTTTTCTACGACATTCTCTTTTCATTATTACAACACATTAATCATCTTGACAATGCGCTACTCGATTCAGGAACTGAAATAGCTCTCGCTATTACTACCAAAAAATCTCGATCTAGTACAAATGTAATAGAAGATTTGATTTCATACTCACTTATTTCATTTTAAGATAAATCCGATCGCATCGCTGAAGTAAGGGTTCATCGATTATCGATCATGAAATATATTTGCTATACTTACGACAAATAGTTTTCACTCAATGAGACTTCATTTATAGTATGAACTTCTACACCTTCAAATGCTATCATTGAATTCTAAAACAGTTTAAAATCTTATGTGCGCGTGTCAAAATGTTACATTTTAAATAATAACTTTTATAGGGAGGAGCCTGCCCAGGGTGCAATTCATGCCCGTCTTCAGGTGTGTAACTAGGTATGTTGCGGATAGTACAATTTGTGGAGGGAAGTCGGAGGGGTGTTTTAAAAGGGGCACAATCCCTTGCATTGCATTAACGACTGAGGGGGAAAAACCTCGGAAAAAACCTTCAGTCAAGATTTCCCGGTCTCGCCTGGATTAGAACCCAGGACCTCCCGTATCAGAGTCGCGCCAACACTGTCGGAATACGTTTTAATACTTGTCCTGTTGCTGACCTCTCTTCCGTGATGCATGTAGTCTATATAATTTATTTGTACAAACAAAACATGCACCACCCGATACTAATTTAAATCGTAATCTGATGTGAGAAACATACAAGTCGTGTACGTTAAATACGACACGGGCAGAAGATCGTATCTCTATCTGTTTTAACGGAGCTCTCCTGTTTGTCCTACGCATTTCACGTCCGAGTAATTCATCCGGTGCGTGAGTCCGAACTAAACATATCATCATGGCTTATATGATAGTTCCCCGACATCAAACACGAGAATTGTATTAGTTTAACTTGAAGATATCCCCAGTGCGTGGGATCAACACGCACGCACACGCACACGCACGCATGATTCCAAGCCCCGTTAGTGGGTGAGGTTAGCCACGACCAGACTGTGCGTGTTGATTGTTGTTCTTCTTCTTCTAGGAAATACATTTTGGATTTATGATAATTTATCTCATAATAGTATGGTTTTGGCGATGTGGGATGGGTGTGTCGTTCCCATAGTTGCGCGTGGTCTCGAAGCTGCAGGCGACATGTGACAGGCGAGGGACCAGGCGTGAAGATTGCCGCCCGCGAAATGGTTTGTTGATCGAATAATGTTGGGTTGTGTGGTAGATACTAATCGATGCGATCTACGATTAAGTGATGGGGTAATGATGATGGGGGAGGTGAGGTGGATCAGATTTGAACTTGGCCCTAGGTGAAATATAGTACGGATCTGTATCGGACACTGCCCAGCAACTATCAAGATGTTTTTCTCTCTTTATTTCTGTCATTCACAATGATTAAACTTACTCCTCCCAAACGCGTACTTACAATGAAGTTTCTTTAACTGACATAGAGAGTTCAATGCACGACGCGAGTTAGCAAATGTTCCCAATTTCTTGGCCATTTACATTCTCTCTACATAATACAGAAAGAAAGATAGATTTATTTTGTTGTCCTCCTTTGTAAATTAGTTTTTTAATTGAGTAGGATAGACTTAAATAAATAAATGAATAAGCATCACTTGTACTTAAATACATTGATTGTAGAGGCTTATAACACACTAAGTCTTAATATCACTTATAAAGTTTTTTAATGATTTGGTGATAAGTTGAAAAGCATTACCCATGTCAGTATTTTTCCTGTACACATTCTACGATATCTGCAAAACATCTGTGGTTATTTATTTATAAATTTATTTATTTATTTATAGATTTATAGATTTATTGTAAGATAGAACGCCTACGCGTTTATCCATTATTAACACATAACTTTCATTTTATTAAATTCATTATTTATTAAGTTGTATATATCTTGCTCTCCATGACAGCAGGAATATGAAAGTACCGACAATCAAATGAGTTATATTCCGTTTAAAACCGTTGTAACTGTAATTGGAATGCACGTTACAAGTTAAAACTCGGAATCTTGTATACTACTTGGAATAATGAACCCACATTACTGGATGCCATAAAAATAACAGTCAACACTCAACATGCTCCTTCATGCATTTTTATTGACTTGCATACCGCTTTAAACGTTTGGTAACACTATGATGGTGGGGCTTGACAACATTCCGAAAAACATAATATGGAAATCAATCCAGAAATTACAAAATCTACATCAACATAACTTTTGGTGGGTTATTGTAATCCGTAGACCCAATTTGCAGTAACAAAGAATTGTGGTGGTATAACTTAATACTTTGCAATTTTAATCGTACATGATCGTACTTGATATGCATTTGTCTGTTGAAGCATGGTTGGCCCTTAAACCCTGACTTTGCCGTGGGTGTCATATATATGCCGTTTATGATTGGCATACTCACGCAACCCAAGCAATGTCTCGATTAGCGTCGTTGTGAAAAGAAATGTCCCCAAATCATCTCCTGGCTGGAGAATCGTGTCTAGTCTGGTTGCTGAGATGCATAGTTGACTGCCGATATTTGTACAAATTTAATGTTTCTTTACACAAGGCAGTAAATTACGTTTAGGGAGCGATTCTCTCTTATAAATCTGTGTCTGTCTGTCTGTCTGTCTGTCTGTCTGTCTGTCTGTCTGTCTGTCTGTCTGTCTGTCTGTCTGTCTGTCTGTCTGTCTTTCTGTCTGTCTGTCTGTCTGTCTGTCTGTCCGTCCGCCCGTCCGTCCGTCCGTCCGTCCGTCCGTCCGTCCGTCGTCCGTCCGTCGCTCTGTGCTTTTCTCACGTTAATATCAACACGACATTCGATTGGCATGTGTGTTTTAGTTGACATTGTCCTTCAACAAGGATGGTACGGAAAGAGTTTGGTGACCCTGGGGGTCAGGGGGCGGGGCTGGCGTCCCCAAACTTGACAACCAATAATGAGATTTAAATGTACGAACATAACGTATTAATTTTTATAGCCTACTTCATACCCGGCACCTCCACCAACATCGAGATATAACCGATATAAAGAAGCGTATTTATTTTATTTTTTATTCTTCCTCGACGAGCTCCTTCTGCAGGTACTCTCGTATACCCAGCTGTAAGAAATATTATAAATCAGTTTAAATAATAATTTTTGTTGGATGCCCGCTGTAGGTTATACACATCAGATTTAATTTAACCGATGTGACCCTCTGGGCCCCGATTCATGTACATTTATCCCGGGTATAAGTGGTATAAGGACGGTATAATGCAGGACATGGCAGGATAAGGCCTGGTTAAGTCTGAGCAACTCTCATCCAATCAGAAATTTTCAATCCAACAACAAGTACAACAAATGTTTTTTCCACTGCATTCCACAGCCATGTAAATCAGCAGATTTGCAAAAGAACACTAAAAATTTTCTCCATCTTTTGTTTTACATTTTTATTTATTGACAGAAGATTGCGTGAGATCATTAAAAGAAAAGAAAAGGCGTATTATTGCCGTAAATTTTGGAATAGCCTAGGACTATCATACTATTGTTCATCTGCATAAGGCTTTTAGTAATCAAAACTAGTTATTTGTGCGGGATGTGTGTCAAAAACAAGGTCGTGCAGGCCTAGGGTTGCCTAGGAGAGGCCAAGGGCTTGTCAAACGTGTTTATTCGTATTAATTTTATCTAGTCCTATAGCCTAATCGAACTTTAGGCCTACACTGTTGTATTATGAATAATTTTCTACATCTGGGCCTAGGCCCGAGACGGTTTCTGATTTGTTTTATGAGAGTAATGAAAACTTTTCTCGTTTTACACATAGACGCAAAATTTAAAATGTCCGCCATCTGTTTACATCTTTTCTTATCCCGGTGCGAGGCGGGATAAGTCTTCATGAATTGGATTCGGAGTTATACCGCACTTATACCACCTAACTCTGCTTATACCGGGATAAAAATGTACATGAATCGAGGGCCCCGATTCATGTACATTTATCCCGGGTATAGGTGGTATAAGGACGGTATAATGCAGGACATGGCAGGATAAGGCCTGGTTAAGTCTGAGCAACTCTCATCCAATCAAAAATTTCCAATGCAACAACAGACACAACAAATGTTATTTTCCACTGCATTCCACAGCCATGTAAATCAGCAAATTAGCAAATGAACACGGAAAATTTGCACCTTCTTTTGTTTTACATTTTTATTTAGTGACAGAAGATTGCGTGAGATCGTTAAAAGAAAAGAAAAGGCGTATTATTGCCGTAAATTTTGAATAGCCTAGAACTATCATACTATTTTTTATCTGCATAAGGCTTTTAGTAATCAAAACTAGTTATTTGTGCGGGTTGTGTGTCTGAACAAGGTCGTGCAGGCCTAGGGTTGTCTAGAAGAGGCCTAGGGCTTGTCAAACGTGTAACGTTAGTATTAATTTTATATATTCCTATAGCCTAATGGAACTTTAGGCCTACACTGTTGTATTATGAATAATTTTCTACATCTGGGCCTAGGCCCGGGATGGTTTCTGATATCTTTTATGAGAGTAATGACAACTTTTCTCGTTTTACACATAGACGCAAAATTTTAAAATGTGTTTTTACATATTTTCTTATCCCCGTGCGAGGCGGGATAAGTCTTCATGAATTGGATTCGGAGTTATACCGCACTTATACCACCTAAATCTGCTTATACTGGGATAAAAATGTACATGAATCGGGGCCCTGGTGACTAACTATAGGTATATTGCGGATAGGACAATTTGTGAAGGGATGTCCGAGGGCTATTCAAGAGGACTCAACTACTTGCATTCTCATTAACGACCGAGGAAAACATCGGAAAAAACCTTTAGTCAGGATTTCCGGTCTCTACGGGATTCGAACCCGGGACCTCCCGAATCAAGAGTCGAGCGCTTAGCGCTCGAGCCAACACTGTCGGTATAAATCAGTTTAGGATTGATCACCCCTCAGGTTCCTGTTTTGAACCGCTTCATATCTCTTGCAAAATCCATGGACACCACTGAGACGTTCGTTGTCTAAACAACACACATGGCACGAGGAACGCCCTGCTCTGTTGTTTCGTATAACTGCTTCAGCGGTTACACCTAGAAACTGTTATCGGTTCCTTGCGATGACCCGTTGTGACGAAGTCATATCTTAACCTCACTCTAATTGGTTCGCTCAGCAACCTCTTCCGGTTTCTAGGGTAATAATTGAGTTTGCATTTTTTGTTAAGTTTTCTCTATGCGGTTAAACGGCCAATACTCGTGCCTCATTACCCTTGGATTACATGTTCAGGGTACAGGGCTGGTTAGTGCTCTGTTATTATCTATAACAGCTCGGGCAACGCGCAGAAATTAGGGTTATTTCATGTTTGCCGTAAATTATGATTAAAGATACGTAAAAACTGCAAATTAAATAATAAGTGCTAAATTATTGGTGAACACAAAGTATGAAATCTTAAGTGATTTTTTGATATTTAATTGGAATACGTCCATTAAAAGTAAAGAAATTCCAAAATGTTAGTTGTGTTGCTAACTTTTAACTAATAAAAACCCTACAACTTACACTTAGTGAAAAAAGAAAAAAATCTGTATTTACAAGAAGTGAACGATATGGCAGGAATTCCAAAACTCCGGTGTATTACCACACACAATTTTGATTTAATTATTTAAAATGTTGATGAAGTAAAACATGGTGTTTGTAAAACTAAATGTCCAAATGTTAAGTATTTATTGAAATAGTGTTAGGCCTATACCAGTTTGTCATTTCACTGGAAATATTTTTTCACGAAGTCTTAGCTGCTCTTTAAGGGTGCAAATGTTCATTTGGGCTTATTAATGATATCATGGGAACATTGTAAATTTGAACAGTGCGTCCATGTTAAAACAAATTCCAAAAAGTTCCTTTAGGAAATCGCAAGACAAGCTACAACAATCCTTACTCACGTCTCACAATGTAAGTGCATATTATGGGTGTAACAGACAAACCGGAGATTTGTAGTCACTTTGAAATTATTCAACCCGTAGGCAAGACATATCTCTGTACCCATAACTAAGAAACATCTAATAACAGCCCAAGTACGTATGTAACGGTATGCGTTACCGTATCCTACTCGACCTGCACTGAGATGTAACAAACAAACAAAGAACCTAGGTGTGCACTCGTCTTGTGGTGCGTGCGTATTGGATATGCATTACACATGAATTTAGACATTCCGAAACAGTACTTTTTCTTAAATTCCGTAAAACATGACATTTCTAAGAATAAGTCCAAGTTCTTTATTCTGTAAAATTTAGTTTTGTGATATGTGCATATTTTAATTTTAAGAAGCTGTTATTTTTACCTTGTGGCACACATTTAGGACAATGTAACACATTATTAAATTTAAAGCAATACATTAGTTATAAATATAAACTGGTTAGTTCAGAAATAGCATATGGGTCTGTATACTGTCCACAAACAGAGTATATAACTTTTATGCTTCAAATATGTGCTTTCCTGTTATTTTAAATTTTATTTATTTTTGAATATTTATTTAATAATTCAAGGATTTTATGTTTAAGGTTTGATAGGCTATACGTAATTATAAACACAAATCTGTCAGTAAGACTTTTAGAACCTAGTTCTATATTGGAAATGTCATTTTTCGACATTTATATATTTGATTTATCCCAGTCAACAGGTTCAACCAACCACAAGTGTTAAGTAACTAAATGAAAACAATTAAAAATACACATTAATCACAATGAAATACAATATACAAGTACAAAAATACAATTGGTCAATCTTAAATATTGATCTCTCTCTCTCTCTCTCTCTCTCTCTCTCTCTCTCTCTCTCTCTCTCTCTCTCTCTCTCTCACAACATATTTTGTAATCCAGCCAAGCTCGAACCTGGCCTAACCAACGTGACGGGCTCCCAACCAGAACCCGACCCAAGATAAGGTTAATTTAATTTTCACGCTGCACAGTTAATTCAGATGGGTATCATACATAGGGTACCTCTAAATCGCGGGTTCAGTACAGTTCGTTACTTCTCATAACTGGTTTGGGTAGCTAAGTTCGTTTGACCCCAAGTCTCATTAAGATATTGGATGAACTCGGGCCCACTTTTTTTTTTACAATTTAAACATTTCTTGAACGACAAATCCATCGGATTCTGGATCACGTATTGACCTCTGACCTTCACCCCAAATATTGCAACTTTTGAAGCCTGGTTAGAAAAAATATTCGCTTGTATATCAGACAACATTTCCACATTTCCGTAAGCTTGACAAATTACTGAAGATTTTGTTTTACGTCACATTCTTTTAAAACAACCTATCAAAGTAAATTTTGGGGTAAAAATTAGGTTGCCTGGTGCGGCTTTTCGAATTATGTCGAGGAAGGAAGTGAAATCAACATTTTCTTGATCTGTTTTCACGTTTCACCCTCCGAACTAAATACTTGTTTCTCGTTCATATCCCTTGTTTCATCCTAGCAATAGATTTTTTCGTGCGAGTACTCAAAAGTCCATTAAAATGTTAAATTTTGTGTTGCCAAACGGGGCCAAAATGTACAAAACAAGCCATGCACGAGCAGGTATCAGCTTTTTGAGTATATATGCAAAACAAAAAATTGTCCTGATCGATGGAAAAATGTATAGGCATGGTTCGAAAAGCACGAACTTTCATTTTTGGCTTGAATCGTAGCGTTCCCATGCTATTTTGATTGAGATTTCACACAATGCTGGGTCAATAAGTGCGGTTTGGCCAAACTCATCACCCTAATTATAAGAACATTTCATTAGTATATCTCCTTAGTTCGGTAACAGGTTTTTTCACAATTTCACTCGTATTTGAGGACCCGGGAATGATGTCATGTACACAATATAATGATCTTTATGCATGCAAATTGAAAAGTACCAAGGGCAACGTTCATCCTATAGTTAGTTATGCCGTATATAGACAGCTGGACACAATTAACCACATAGTTTGATAAGTGCTGGTTGGTATCGACAAGGTTTTAGGTCAGACTGAAGTTGAGAAAATTAAGATTTGGGCGCAGGGGGCGTGCGTGGAAACTACATAGCTTGTTCTTGTCGGATCATGTTTTTGACGTGATCCTTTTGAAGTGAAATTTCTTTTTTATGTCAGTTTTAGATACAACTAAATTATAAACTATGAGGTATGGATATTAAAAAGCAAGTTGGCATGTTAAAACGATACCAAAAGTTGTAGGCGTGTGAATTATTAATTATTGTACAATTTCTTTAGCAAACGTGTTTGATTCACACCAAACTATTGGGAGAAATTGTGTATTTGGAGATGATGCGTGGGCAAAATGTCCTCCTCTAACTAGATAAGTCGTGCAAGTGAATTGCTGTTTTTAGACAGGGGTGGGACCCACACACTTTCGAATTTCTTTCCTTATGATTAGCTCCGGGCCGCATCTATACCTATATACTTAGTTATAATATGTCTTCAGTTTAGATACTCTTGGTGGTGGGTGGTTGGGTCCGCCTGTGTATGTGGGCTATTAATAATTATGCACATGTTTTTATAGGTCCTAATATGTTATCAACTAGTATGCATTCACACACACAGCATGATCTTTTAATGAAACCAAATAAATACAATTTGAACTGTTTTGTATTTATATTTTCGACGTTCACGTATATAAACAATATCGTTTTTGTTGTTTAACATTGGTTTTATAGGCCTACTCTAGACCGTTTCGCGAACGCTTTTTATAGTCGCGTTGATGGTTGAGTTTTTTTGTAAGTTTTTAGTATGCGTGGGTGGGATCTCTTTACTTTTTCAAGTCCCATTGAAAAATAATTTTTTGTTAAATTAGGATATTTGTTAATAAAGTAGTATTATTTGCTATGGTAATAGGAAATATACGAAAATATCGCATTAAAAATCGAAAAAATCGTAAAAGTACGATATTCATGAGAAATATTTCTTCGGTATACCAAAAAACATGGCAGGTCTACGTTCAGAGATTTCGAAGGTCTCCTCAAATTTTCATCAAGATCGCATATATGGCCGTTGCCAGCGCGAACAAACAGACACAAATACAAACAAACAAAAAACTCCCGAGCTAATTTTTTATTTATTATTATTTATTATTTATTTGGGTTGGGGGGGGGGGGGGGGGGGGGGGGGGGGGGGGGGGGGGGGGGGGGGGGGGGGTCAGTGAAATTGAAGTCTTTGCTTCGCTCATCCAATTATATGTGTCTATGAGGCTGGTTGTTGGTGTTTTTAGACAGAACAGTTTATTTAAAGGGGCTAAAAACCCCAAAAATTATTTGTTACCACGTGATCTATAGCACAATACTACACTTAAATGACCGTTTAAAAAAATCATATCTTGTAACTGTGTTTTCAACACGAATTTTTAATTTTTTTGATTCCGAAATTGCGAAAATTGGTGTTTTGGGAAATTCTTAAATCGGCTTTAACCTGCTTCTTTTTTGGTCCACGTAGATACTAGAGCATAGTACCAATCTAAAATGCCCCTTTATAACATCGTGTCTTGAAACTGTGCCCAAATATACCCTCAAACACGCAAAAATATGCATTCCAAAATCAACCCCATCTTGGTAATCAGCATATTTTGACCGAATTACTTGCCCAAATTACAAAACAAAATATAGAGAATTTACAGAAAAGGCTGTCGAGTACGTCAATAGTGGCTAATATTTTTTTATCAAATCCTCCAAGGTCACGGGGCATAAAGATCGTCCCCATGTTATTTCTTATGGGAGATTTTTGCCGATGGGACCTAGCTCTAAAAATATTCTGTTTGACAATTTTTTGGGAGGTCATGGTGGCCCCAATAATTTTTCTGTTAATTGCTAAATTCATTACTAATTAGCCGGAATGAATTATATTTTTTGAGTCTAGCGGTGTATGTGAATGTATATGTGTGTTGTATGTGTGTCTTGAGTGTGTGATGAATATAATTGTGTCTGTATGCGATGAATGACTGAAGACATTGGTTAAGTTGAAAATCAGTTATTTTTAGAACTTGAGTTTGGAGGCAAGGAATAGTTTTTAATAATGTTCAATGCGCGGATTTAAAATTGTCATTTGTTCTGCTCTTGTTCTTCAAAAGCAATTTACAAAAACTAATTCTTAATTAACAATCGGTGTGTTTAAACAGGCATGTATTAGTTCTAACGCAATGTAACATAACTTTTGTACCGACAAAATGATACGATTTTAATATTTTTAACTTTGTCTGATTACATCTTGTCGCATGAAAGTTTACATTGCTCAATTACGTTATAAATTTGCGAACGCAAAACACAAAAACTCCCACAGTTCTCAAGGTGCTTGAACACTTTCTGTGACACGCGGAAATGTACAAGAGTGCAATGAACATTCTCTGGCATCTCTTTAAATCAACACGCGAAATATCTTTGTTTAGAAGAAACGAATGTAAATTACAGTTAGTTTCCATATTTTGAAAGCGCTTTTATAATATTCTAAGAGTTTTTTACAATCTCACAAGAAAATATAGGTCTACCATAACTAGAACACTGCACAGTAAACACAGATTTATTTGGTTAGGCCTATTTGTTTTTTTACCTTGAATGTCACATTCCAAAAATTGTACATACATAGTTCAAACTGAGCTGAAAACCAAAATAAGTCTACTTAAAATAAATAATAAACCAAGTTTATGTTTTTTTTGATAATTTTTTCACTCAGATTTTACCTTCCAAACTTTCCATATTTTTCCAAACAAATTTTTTAAGTATGCCTATATACAATTAATTAGTATTAGATAATATTCAGTCAAATTTTGTGGTACAACTTTAAACAGCTGGTTGTGTATTTTTCCATATATTTCCGTACTTTTTATTTTATTACTTTATAATATTCAACTTTATATTGTAAAATAAATCCAGAAATGAAAAAATCAGAATTGTTTCAGTACTGTTTCATAATTCAGATCTATAATGCATTGTTTAAACCGTCTAGCTACCTCGTAGCTTCGGGGTAAAGCTTCCGACCGGCAACCGGGAGAACCGGGTTCGATACCTGGCTTAGATAAAAAAAAATCCGGATTGATTTCTATATAATCAATTATGCCTATATAGGAATGTTTCCCGACTAATGAACTCCGAGAAATATTCATCATTATCATCATAGTCTCCACATGGCATTGAATCTCGCCTCATCGTTACACTACTTTCTACAGTAAAAAAGTGAATTTCATGCGCAATAATTTCTAGTCTCGAAAGAAAAAGTCGTTATCAATCTCTGAACATTCATCGCGGCACATTAATTTCAGTCACTCAACACAAGCTCGTATGTCCAGATATTTTTTATAGTCCTAGGGAAAGTTCGGACGTGTATACAGCAAGATGAGACAAGATCCGGTAATTAATTAATTATATAGTACTTTGAAGGTGAGGCGAGTTTCGGCAACAATTCCATATTGGGACTAGCTCGCCCACAATCAACATCTGTTATTGATTGGTTGATTTTTAATTGATTAACATTGGGGTTCCCAACATTAACCCTGTATATTATATATAGTAGTTTGTAAAATGCACTTGTGGGTATGAGATCATATGTAATTATGTTGTACCGTCTTGCATTACATACGTTTGGGAGAAATAAGCCCACGTAAACATCTGTTATTGATTGGTTGATTTGTAATTGATTGACATTAGGGTTCCAAAAATTAACTCTGTATATAGGCCTAATATATTAGTTTTAAAATACACTTGTGGGTATGAGATTATATGTAATTATGTTGAAGGGTCTAGCATTATATCCGTTTTGGAGGAATAAGCCTCCAATCAAAATCTGTTATTAGTTGGTAATTGTTAATTGATTCACAATATAGCCCAGGAGTGGAAGACTTTACCCGGACAAAATTCGAACAAGCTGAAAATTTGCACACATGTTCAGTTGATCATTCTAAAACAATAGTTGAAAAGTCCCCTAAGCTCCGCCGCTGTGCGTCTTGAGATATAGTGGCAAAAGGGCGTAAGTGCCAAAAATTTGTTATTTTCATTTCAACCATTTTTTTTACACTAATATGTACAAATTGTAAATATTTCTACGTCAGTAAGTTAAAATCAGTCATAAGCTTCGACCCATGCGTGGCAAAAGGGCGTAAGTGCCAAAAATATGATATTTCCAATAATTCAATACATTTTGACATACGTATGTGCAACTGCAAATTATTATGTATTCATACAACGGAAACGTGAAATTGTTCCTTTTTCTTCGACCCGTGTGTCTTGACACATGGTGGCATAAGGGCGTAACTGACAAAGATATGTTATTTTCAGTCTTAACAAACTTATTGACATTCATATATATGCAAATATTAAGTATTCATACGAGATAAAAGTAAACATCTTCCCCGAGCTTCGTTGCTGACGTCTTGATAAATGGTGGCAAAGGGCGTAACTGATATCATAATTCTATATTCAACATAAAAAGTGCTTTTGACATTCAGCTACGTACGTTCATCATCAAAAATCATCCAAAATAATAAGCGTCGTGAAATAAAAGACGATGTAACACCCTCTTCTTCAAGTTCTCTTCAAGGCGCTCTTCTCGACGCGAAGAGTTGTTGTTCTGACCGTCCACGCATTGTGACACAAACCACATCTCACTCAAGCATACCACCCCCATGTGAGCAGTGTGGTGAGATTTTAACTGTTAAGCACATTTTAGTAGAATGTCCCCAACAACATGGTCGAGAGGAATGATTTTAAACTAAAAACCTAATTTACAAGACATTTTATCTGATGAATCTGAGAATATAACCAATGTTTTTAAATATCTGAAATCAACCAAGCTGTATAATAGAATTTAAAAAATACACATCACTCTAAAAGAGAACACGGGCACTAATAACCTTAGTGTTGTGTGCCCGGCCTTAAACCCTAATAACTAACTCAACTACGTTTATTGTAACACATGAATACCAAACAATGGACACTCAATGTAAATCCATGCATGCTGACTGACTTGCTATGGCCAGCTTGTATGTAAAGAACCATTACAAAATTGTTGTAAGTAGCAGACTGACATTACCAAACCTATAAAATAATATTCTCCAGCATTCTCAAGCGGCTTGCATAGATGGATTTTGAAAGGAATTCAAGCACGAGCTGTGGACAACCCATCTTGGGCTTGACTTTAGTATCACATCACGATAGATAGAGCATGAGCAAAGAATGAATAAACATATTTCAATACCGATTTAATTTTTTAAATGTCTAAGTGAGAAACGAACTCTTGCATAGTGGACTGTATTGCATGTGCTGGGATGTTCACAGCTCCCGCTTTGAACGCTACAAAGTATGATACATTCCCATGTTTGCCATCAAGCCTAGAGGGGATGGATGGATAGATCTATTAAATGTGCTGGTGGACTGGCAGCATATCAAATCTAGAGCTCACAGTATACGCAGTTGCAAATGAAGTGCTACTGCTCAACGAAGTAAACGGAATGTACCACAGCAAAATATATTGTGATAAAACGTTAGAAAAACATAAGGCAACATATATCTTAAAAACTTCTGCATATATTTCATTTACTAATTTACTTTTGGTAACTGCAGCTTAGTAATTCCTACCAGCTTGGTACAAGACGGTCTCCTGTGTCCGTCAAACACAACTGAACACACTGAGCCGCATTTATTCACAATCACAACATGAAACATGTATTTAGTATAGACTTCCTAGTATGGAAACAGGACGAGGTGGCGGCATCACTACACTACATGCAAAGTTTGACCACTATACCGGAAAATATATGTGTCGGCATGGTAGTTTAATGTATATTGGAGATTGAGCCCGCAACTCTGTGACAATAATATGTGATTTTGTCGTAGTTTACAAAAGAAGACTTCGTCGAACAGTGAAAGTCGTCTTTGTGCCAAAAGCGTCCTTCAGATTACCATTATCAAATAATGCTATTAATAGTGTTGATGTTGCGGATAAAACTTCAATGTGAGTGATGCGCAGTAATGCTTTTTGTCAATGAAGAAAGGTACATGTACTCTATCTTTACGCTTCACTATCGGTTTCATAGTATTACTTTTTAAGTATAACGACCAGGGTAACTGGACACCAAATTAATGTCAGTTAAGTGCTATGTTTGGGATTTATCTTGAGGATGAGACCTTCAAGTCTTCAATATGTTGCCGGCTGATAATCTGGCAAACGTACAAGCAAATATGTACTGATTACTACTGAATTATATAGTTTTTGTGACTTACGCCATTTTGCCACTAGGCTATTACATCAAGAGTCACAGCTCATTATCTGTAGTGATGTGACACTAGCCAAGCCCAAGCTTGGTTGTCCACAGCTCCTGCTTGAATCCCTTTCAAAATCCGTTTTATTATTTTTAACATGAGATGAGTTTTTTCAAGCTTTGAATAGTTTAAAACTTTCCAGCTCAAAACACACCAGATCTTTGCCAAACTATGTCTATGCATGCCGTTTGAGAATGTCGGGGTAAATATTTTATAAATTTGGTTATGTCCAATCTGCTACTTACAACGATTTTGTAATGGTTCTTCACATACAAGCTGGCTATAGCAAATCAGTCAGCATGCATGGATTATACATTGAGTGTCCATTGTATGGTATTCATATGTTACAATAAACGTAGTTGAATGTCAAAAGCTCTTTTTATATTAAATACTGAATTATGATGTCAATTACGCCCTTTTGCCACCATTTATCAAGACGCCAGCAACGAAGCTCGGGGAAGATGTTTACTTTTGTCTCGTACGAATACTAAATAATTTGCATATATATGAATACCAATAACTTTGTTGAAACTAAAAATAACATATCTTTGTCACTGACGCCCTTATGCCACCATGTGTCAAGACATACTGGTCGATGAAAAGGGAACAATTTCACGTTTCCGTCGTATGAATACATAATAATTTGCAGTTGCACATACGTATGTCAAAATGTATTGAAATTATAAAAATATCATATATTTGGCACTTACGCCCTTTTGTCACTATATCTCAAGACGCACGCGGCGGAGCTTAGGGGACTTTTCAACTATTGTTAAGATTGATCAACTGAACATGTGTGCAAATTTTCAGCTTGTTCGGAATTTTGTCCGGGTACACCATACAAAATTTTCTTCCACTCCTGGCTAATAGGGCTCCAACAATTAACTCCATGTATTATATTATGATCGTTTTAGACAGCACTTGTAGGAATGTGATTACTTACAGTCTTGGCGTAGGTTCTGGCATCAAATCCTTTTTTGGGGGTATTATAAAACAACAAATTATGTTTTTATATGGTTTATTTTTTATTGATTTACAATGTGGCGCACACTATAAACCCTATACACTTAATATATTAATTGTTCAAAAACCACTCGTAGGTATGTAATAATTTTTAATTATGGGGTCTGGTTCTTGATTTATTTGGAATTGATTGAAGTTTGGTCTCCAATACTCTTGATGGATGGATGGATGGATGGATGGATGGATGGATGGATGGATGGATGGTTGGATGGTTGGTTGGTTGGTTGGTTGGTTGGTTGGTTGGTTGGTTGGGTGGTTCATCCCTACGAAAATATTTTCCTTTAGTCGCTTCCAAGTTCCAATGGTCTTCGCCCTGAATGTAATGCGCTCTTGGGTCAGATCCCGTTGCAAGTTGTTGCGTTTTGCATTTCTTATATTTTGATGGAAATTGCTTTTGGATTTTGTGGGCTTTATACTAGTAGGCCTATATATACGTTGTTTTAATGTTATTGTATCTATTTATTTATTTATTATTAGTCTCTGTATATTTGTACACATTATACAAAAATTACAGAATGAAACAGGAATTTTTATTTCATATATAGAAATGTTTCCAAATTGAATTGAAATGGAATTGAACTCTCGCGTTCCAGTGTCTATGGCCGATACAAAATATGTTGTGCGAATGATTAGCTACTAGTAGGTTCGTGAGTCGTGTACCTGATATTCGTGACTCTAGAATGCAACGATTCTAGAATACCTCTATGAACGGTATAAATAGCAGCTGATGATGTGTGAACATATAAACACTGGCGAAGAAGCTTGGAATGCGTTGCTATCGATCGTGACTCTTTCTCGCTGCAAAACACGAGATCAATGTACTTTATTGAAACGGATACATTTCCTTATAATCATCCGCAGACGAGCTGTTGTTTATGTCTTGGCTACCACCTCCTTCTTATACCTGTGTCCCATTGTCTTTCAAATATTAGGCTTGACACTTGTTCGCTGGTAGAAACTGCCAATTATCTTCCTAACAAGCCCTACATAAAACAACGAACTCATTTCATGCACGTTCGGTTGCTAACACCAATCAACCAGATTGAAATGCAAATAAAACGAATGATTACACACGTCAGGGTAGAACGACTAGTTAAAAATATGTTTTATTGTTTTTGGTCCAGATTAATGATTTAATCACATTGTTTGTGGCATTAATTCCAATTACTCTGATTTTTTTCTCTCGGAACGTGATATAATTTGGTGTTTGCTCGCTTTTTAAAGTACTTACAAATTACTCTTCATCCTGTCTCGTTTTATTCTGAGTAGCATTTTTTAAGGTCTGGATGTCATACACCTAGACATCACATAAAAAAAAATATATCATTAAAAAATTTGGTACCATTATGCCACTATATGCCTTTCATTATGTCGTTTGTCTTCATCAACGTAATCCATTAGGTCATTATCACTTGATTAACACATTACGTCCCTCTACATCATCATCAGTTATCGCAAGAATATCAATTATAATCATTATAAAAATTTAAACCATTGTCTTCTTCATCACACCGTGATTAAATCACGTATCACCAATAAATCACACACATCCTATTCCACATAACCAACAACGTCATTATTCATCGTAATACTCCCCTTTGACATACTGAAATTTTTCACGTACATTTTGTGATAAGAAGGCTATTTAAATAGTTTACCTATTTCTGGTATTCGAGTGTGTATTTGCTTTGATTCTTTCTTTCTTCGGTAACTATCTATTATTATACCTTTTGGCTGCAAGGCCCCCCCAGTAAAATACAAATACGCTTTGGGCTCAACAAATTAAATAAAACCTCGTAGACATATCTGTAGGGCACACGCCAGACTAATCATGTTGAGTCTAGAACAGACTATTACTACTGACTATAATGAAGAATTACAAATGAGATGAATAGTATAACCCTTCTTTTCACAACTAGAAGATTTAAAATTATAAAAGTAACTAAGGGTATCGGCTATTTAGTAAACCTTTGATTGAAATGAAAGGTATATGAAAAATAAGTATCAGGGTGAAAATTTTGGAATGGTGTCTCGATATCCATACTTTGTTATTGTCCGTGAAGTTTATTATAAGTAACTTTGCAATTACCATCGTTTGCATTTAAATTTAAACCGTTTCCATTACAAATCGTGTTGCCACTCTTTTCGTGTACATCTGTTGCCATGTTTACAGTTTACCCAGTCATACACGCAAGTGCATCACTTATATCCACCTGCCTCATCACAGCATTACACTCCTCAAAGTGACTCGGGTACATTAAACTAAGTTGACGACGCCATCTCATCTCATCTTCATTCAAGAAGAATTCGGATGTGTAGTTTTAATCGTTTATCAAATGCCTTACTGTAGGTCGCGACAAGATTTGTCGGATAGGAATGTCAGGAATGTTCTCTAGGGAAAGTAGCCTACATTCCTGTTGCACCCATTCTACGTATCGGAGATAATTAAAAGTGTATCATTCAAAAGGGAAATTGTTGTTTTAATTGTTAGACCCAAATAGGTGAAATGAGATTTATTTTATGACTGTGTGATATTAACACACGCGCCACCGCACGAACGCACATTTACAGACGTCAAATAAAATCACTGCCGACCTAAACGGTCTTGTTTAGGAAATAATGCGTGGATAATAGGTGGATAATTACTTAATTTTATCTAGTGGCGAAGTTACATTACAGTCGAGACGAAACTGCTGTCACTTGTGTGAATGAGAACAGTTGGCGCTGGAAGTGCATTCTGATAGGGCAATTAGAAATTTCTGTAACTGCCCACGAGCTAATTGTTTTCGGGAAAAATATATATCCTGGCACAATGGGGGTCTGGGGGGATACCCCCAGTAAATGCGGATTTGGGCGTAAAGAAACCCAGATGGTTGCATTTTAATTTTAGCGTGCTTCGTCGATAATTGGATGAGCGAAAACGAAGAATTCAATTTGACTTTGTGTTTTTTTTTTTTTTTTTTCACTTAACGTTACCCCAAGAAAAATAGCTCGAGTGTTTTGTTTTTGTTAGTTTTTTTGTCTGTTTGTTCGCTCTCTACCGGGCAAACGGCATATGCGATCTTTATGAAAATTGGGGGGGGCCTTCGAAATCTCTTGAACTTAGAGCTGTATTGTTTTGGGTACAATCGAAGAAATATTTCTCATAAATTATCATACCTTTTACGGTTTTTTTTCCGATTATTAGTGCGATATTTTCGTGATATTTGGGGAAACGGCTCTCCGATATTGATGAAACTTTAATAGGAACGTTTAAAATCACTGAAATCGTATATGTTATGATTTTAGACATTTGAATAAATATTTCTTATAGAAAACGTACTTTTTACGATTTTTTCTTCCGTTTTTAATACGACATTTTCGTGATATTTGGGCCTATTTTGACCAAACGGGTCGGGCTACAACGTTTCATATTTACATTGACATAAAGATTATGGTGATGTATTGCCTCTTGACAGAAAAAGTTGAAAAAAGTTGGTCAAAATTCATAGAAATAAAGGTTTTAATATAAGCCTTTTTACAGGGGTATAATTAACAAGAAATATCAAGTAACTATATACCCAGGGTGGAAGATTTTACCCGGACAAAATTCCGAACAAGCTGAAAATTTGCACACAGGCTCAGATTAGCCTACTAAGCAATAGTTGAAAAGTCCCCGAAGCTCCGCCGCGTGCGTCTTGAGATATAGTGAAAAAAAGGGCGTAAGTGCCAAAAATTTTATATTTTCAATGTCAACAATTTTGTGCACTTATATATACAAATTATTAAATATTTCTACGAAAGTAAAGTTTAAATCAGTCATAAGCTTCAACCCATACGTGGCAAAAGGGGTAAATGCTAAAAATATGATATTCTCAATTATTTCAATACATTTTGACATAAGTATGTGCAACTGCAAATAATTATGTATTCATACGACGGAAACGTGAAATTGTTCCCTTTTCTTCGACCTGTGTGTCTTAAAACATGGTGGCATAAGGGCGTAAGTGACAAATATATGTTATTTTCAGTTTCAACAAACTTATTTACATTCATACATTGCAAATTATTTAGTATTCGTACGAGACAAAAGTAAACATCTTCCCCGAGCTTCGTTGCTGGCGTCTTGATAAATGGTGGCAAAAGGGCTTTTGACATTCAACTACGTTTATTGTAACATATGAATACCATACATGGACCACTCAATGGTAAAATCCATGCATGCTGACTGACTTGCTATGGCCAGCTTGTATGTAAAAAACCATTACAAAATCGTTGTAAGTAGCTGATTGGACATAACCAAACCTTTAAAATAATATTCCCCAGCATTCTCAAGTGGCTTGCATAGACGGATTTTTAAATGGATTCGAGCTCGAGCTGTGGACAACCTATCTTGGGCTTGACTATAGTATCACATCACAATAGATAGAGCATGAGCAAAGAATAAACATATTTCAATACCGATTTGATGTTTTAAATCTCCAAGTGGGAAATGAACGCTTACATAGCGGACTGAATTGCATGTGTGCCCGGCTGGCTTTGAACGCTACGCTACAACTATTATACGTCCCCATGTTTGCCATCAAGCCTAGAGGGGATGGATGGACAGATCTATTAAATGTGCTGGTGGACTGGCAGCATATAAAATCTAGAACTCAAAGTACGCTGTTGCAAATGAAGCGCTACTGCTCAATGAAGTAAACGGAATGTACCACAGCAAAATTTATTGTGATAAACGGTAGAAAAACATAAGGCAACTTATATCTTAAAACTTCTGCATATATTTCATTTACTAATTTACTTTTGGTAACTGCAGCTTAGTAATTCCCACCAGCTTGGTACAAGATGGTCTCCTGTATCCAGCCGCATTTATTCACAATCACAACATGAAACATGTATTTAGTATAGACTTCTTTGTTGGATGAGCGCAGCGAGCGTAGCGAGCGAAGCGAAGATTCCATATCACTACACTGGAGAAAAAAATCCGGAATGTTTTTTTTTTTTTTTCTTTCTTTCTTTCTGTATTTTGTGTGTTTGTTAACACGATTCCGGCTAAACGATACTCCGATTGCAATGAAATTTTATGGAGACCTTTGAAATCTCTGAACTTTTGAACTGCCACGTTTTTTTGAGCGCAATCGGGAAATTTTTTCACATAAAAAACGCAATTTTACGATTTTTTTTTCGATTTTAAAAAAAATTCTTCGACTTATAACACCAACATGCTTTATCCGATTGTAATAATTTTTTCACAGAACCTTATTTTATGAATTAATATATTAGTGGTGAAATTTGAGCGTAATCGAAAAATTATTTCTCGTGAAAATCAAATTTTATGTTTTTTTTCTTTTTAAAAACAATTCTTTGACTTATAACACCTACATGCTTTATCCTATTGTAATGAATTTTTTTACAGAACCTTATTTCATGAATTAATATATTCGTGTTTAATTTGAGCGCAATCGAATAATTATTCCTTATGCAAATTGCAATTTTACGATTTTTTTCTTTTTAAAAAATTACGATTAATTAAAACAATTAAGTTTATTTTTTTATTTTATTTAAATTTAATTATAAAAATTAATTTAATTTTTTATATAATTTAATTTAATTAAAAAAATCTTCGACTTAGTAATGATTTTTTTCACAGAACAACAGAAATCCGCGTAACACATGGCATCTCAATGCACCATATACGCTCATACAACAACGCGGCGGGACTTAAGCGTTTTCCTAGTATGGAAACAGGACGAGGTGGCCGCATCACTACACTTCATGCAAAGTTTGCCCACTATACAGGAAAATATATGTGTCGGCATGGTAGTTTAATGTATAGGGGAGATTGAGCCCAAACTCTGTGACAATAATATGTGATTTTGTTGTAGTTAACTCAAAAGAAGACTTCGTCGAACAGAGAAAGTCGTCTTTGTGCCAAAAGCGTCCTTCAGATCACCATTATCCAAATAATGCTATTAAATAGTGATGATGTTGCGGGTAGACTTCAATGTGAGTGATGCGCATCAGTTATGCTTTTTGTCAATGAAAAAAGGGACATGCACTCTATCTTTACGCTTCACTATCGGTTTTATAGTATTACTTTTTAAGTACGACCGGGGTAACTGGACACCAAATTAATGTCAGTTAAGTGCCAAGTTTGGGATTTATCTTGAGCATGATGACCTTCAAGTTTCAATATATTGCCGGCTGATAATCTGGCGAACGTACACGCAAATATTTGAATCATATGACTGAATTATATAGTTTTGGGCACTTACGCCATTTTGCCACTATATTAACATCAAGATCACAGCTCATGATCTGTAGTGGATCTGTAGTGATGTGACACTACAGACAGCCAAGCCCAAGCTAGGTTGTCCACATCTCCTGCTCGAATCCCTTTCAAACTACGTTTTATTATTTTTAACATGAGTTGAGTTTTCCAAGCTTTGGATTGGATATGTCAAAACTTTCCCGCTCAAAACACACCAGATCTTCGCCAAACTATGTCTATGCATGCCGTTTGAGAATGCTAGGGTAAATATTTATAAATTTGATTTTGTCCAATCTGCTACTTACAACGATTTTGTTATGGTTCTTTACATACAAGCTGGCCATAGCAAGTCAGTCAGCGTGCATGAATTTTACATTGAGTGTCCATTGTATGGTATTCATATTTACAATAAACTTGTTGAATGTCAAAAGCCCTTTTTATATTAAAAACTTAATTATGATGTCACTTATGCCCTTATGCCACCATGTTTTAAGACACACTGGTCGAAGGAAAGGGAACAATTTCACGTTTTCGGTCGTATGATTACATAATTATTTGCAGTTGCACATACTTATGTCAAAATGTATTGAAAATATTGAAAATATCATATTTTTAGCACTTACGCCCTTTTTCCACGCATGGGTTTGAAGCTTATGACTGATTTAAACTTTATTTTTGTAAAAATATTTAATAATTTGTACATATAAGTACAAAAAAATGGTTGAAATTGAAAATAACAAATTTTTGGCACTAACGCCCTTTTGTCACTATATCTCAAGACGCACGCGGCGGAGCTTAGGGGACTTTTCAACTATTGTTTAGAATGATCAACTGAACATGTGTGCAAATTTTCAGCTTGTTCGGAATTTTGTCCGGGTACACCATACAAAATTTTCTTCCCCTCCTGGGCTAATAGAAAAAGTAAGGAGATACTACATAAAAACGCAATCATTGGACAGAAATATTAAAAAAAGCTCATCCATCAACGCGACTGGAAAAAGCGTTCGCGAAGCGGCCTAGTTTATAAAATTGTGAAGATCCACATATTGCCAGTTTACAAAATCTTGACACTTCAAAATTCAATGATGCTCTTGTTTAATATTTAATGGGGGCAGAACTATGGTATCGCCCCCCCCCTTGATTTTGTATTTGTATTTTTTTGTATTTTTGTATTTATTTAACGTCTGTCCTACTCACTTAAAAACTGATTTACTAAAGAGGACAACTAAATACATCTAATTACATAGATGCAGACACTACAATGAACTACAGTTAAGTAAATATTTGAAATACTAATATAACAACAATGTATTAAAACACAGTAATTTTGGTAACAAAATAAAAAAAAGATATTAAATGCAATTAATTAAAGCGAATCAACAGCAGCTCGTCGAAGAAGAATAAGAAAAACGTAATTCGCAGTGCGTCGAACGTTTTTGGTGGAGGTGCCGGGTGAAGACGAAGCTAGCCATTATAAAAATGTTCTTGGCTAGCATATGAACTTTCTAAGTTTCTAGCCACCCTTCCCCATCTCCATCTCCAGGATCACCAAACACATTCTGTATTATCCTTCTTGAAGGTAATGCCAACACAAATATGCTTGTCAATCGGATGTCGTGTTCGGTTTTTATCGTGAGACGTGACACACTCTCAGAAAGACAGATAGAAAAGTGATGTTTTTATATAGGAGCTTCGCTCCCTGATATGACTTGTTTCCAATGTGTTTTCATTGTTAATTACTAGATTGGTAGAAACGGTTAGTTACTGTATAATTCCAAACTAGCGCTACATATAAATAAACATAAATAAATACAAATTAATTTATAAAATGTTTCATTCTTGGGTCTGAGAGTTGTAAATCCATTTAGTTACAAGAGCAATGTTCTCTCAGTGGGAGATTGTCCACAATTTATTGGGACAGGTTTGTTTGGGGCGGTTTTCATGATGTACAATAATCGCTTTGAAAGTTACAAAATTCACAGCCGGAACCAGGATTGTGTAGTGGAAACAGAAATAACCTGATGTGTCTAAGATTTCTTAAACATCCCGTGTTCATTTTTATGTATGTTAGATTCACTTTAATGTACACTATAAAACACAACCACATGCATTTGTATGAAAGAATTTACGACCCACAAAAAAAAAATGATTTCAGTTGAGAACATTTCTAATTTCCCATTCGTCCGAGTTAAATCCTGCTCTTTCGTACCAATGATCAACAAAACTGTTTCACACTATATCGAACAAATACATTACACTTAATTTTCAGGCCCGAATTAAATCCGTGTAAATTAGGTGATTTTAAGCAAACAATTCGAGTAACGCATATTTTTCTAAGAATTTTTTTTTCGTATTTTTTATCATGATTTTGGAGGATTTTTGGGAATTTAAGGAATTTGAATAAAAGCTTAATTTTAAGTTCAAATTCAAATTTGAAATGCATTCCTAAAACTAGATTTTTCATGAAATCTTTTGCATATTTTGAATTGTTTGTATCTCAAATAATAGCAATATAGACATTTATTACATTTCCGGGACAAACCGAATTTTTCCCGTTTTTAGCCTTTTTTGGTAGATTTGTATTTTCAATCTTCTCTACAAAATTCACTTTTTGTCTCATTGGAATGGTGAAAAATGTATTTATTTATTATTTACCAAAAAGATAAATAAATTAAGGCCAAATTGAAAAATCTATTATTTACCCAGATAAAAATTCAAAAACGTTATGGGTCCTTATGGCACCTCTGGGCCGGTATAGTCTCACCTGCCTGAACCGGTCAGCCATCACTAGCATACTATATCACATCCACAACTATGCAGATCCAACCTCTTCTTAAAATAGCCCCTGAGTTATGGGCCGGCGAAGCGAGTTCCATGCGGCCACCTCTGACCCGGTAGTTCCTAGTTCGCGTATGATTGACAACGTGTTTACCTTGTCCCTAGTTTGACCGGTATTTTGTAATTTTCTAAAATGATTGAAGCGTGCCTTCTTCTACTCATACATACACGGATACTTTGAAACAAGAGATGATGCGCGTATGCGTGTGTGCCATTGCTGACTGCACATAATCAGTATTTACAGGATCTTCTTTCTGATGGTAATTGACTTGTGAGCCTTAATAACTAGGGAAACGCCAAAGTCGTTGATAGACGAGTGAGTGAGCCATGTGTTGAGTACTCGGGAACATCCCCTTTCCTCCCCTATAGAGGACTCAAATCACGTAGAGAATGCGCTAGTGTCGCGGGGGCGTAGCACCGTCATGGCCGCCGAGTGAGGATACCGTTGTAAACACCCATATGATCCTACACAAGCACAGTGTAAATATATAAGGTTTGGGGGGAATATAATAGGTATCATGTGGCTCATTATGAATTCAAAATCTAGTATTTATTTATTTAAAAGTATTTCTAGTATTTATATAGATTTATATCAGCATTTATAACTAAAATACCTACGGATATAGTCTGTCGGGCGCCTGTGAACGTAGACATTGATATAAACTGCTTATTTTTGTGGCCGTAGTATTATTCCAGAGTACAACGTTACAGAGTCCAACATACTTTGAAATAATATCAATATAATGACTAAATTTATTAATATCAAAGCAAAATATTTAGTTATGTTCTATAATCTATAATAGGCCTAATATGGAATGTAATGCAATATTAGAGTAGCACACAGCGTTTCAATTCAAGCAACAACAATAAAGCCACTCAAGCTTTGTGAAGAGTGAAGACAATAAAGCAGTAAACAATAAACATTACTAGGGAAACGCCAAAGTCGTTGTTAGACGAGTGAGTGAGCCACGTGTTGAGTACCCGTGAACATTTATTGGATTTAAGTTAGGTAATTATATTGTGGTGTAAATAATATTTTTTTTTAATTTTTAAGTTAAAGGACACGTCAACTGTCCGGCCATAATGCGCCACTTTAGACAATGATAGGCTAGGGAGGTCTAAGGTAGGGGGAAGAAAAGTAATGTGTGTGTAATGTGTGTGTTGTAATGTGGTGACTCAACACATGGTTCACTCACTCGTCTAACAACGACTTTGGCGTTTCCCTAGTATAATCTTTATACAAACATTTGTGGTCACAGACCCTTGTTGAACAGATAGGCTTTACCCCAGGCTAAATGGAACGGCCGATGTATGACCCTTAGAACAGATACTTCCTCCAGCGTCAATGTATGAAAAATTAAAGACGATTCCGTCTGGGCCCGGGGTAGAATTGGCCCAGAGCATTGCTCTGCTAATCGTAAAAGGCGATTTAAGAGAAAAGGTCCACCTCGCAAACATCCGCTAATAAGAGGGAAGTATACTATACTCCCCAAAACCAGAGGCGAGCTCTGGCAATCGTCGTCGGGGACACCTCCCTCTTCCCTTGACGACCTCCCCGACGACGGTGACAATGACACAACGAACGATGACAAAGACAATGACGACCACGACGTGAGAATCCCCCTTCCTCCCCTTACCCATGGCTGGTTCTGACCAGCATGGGCCACTCCTCCCCATCCCCTAGGCTAGAGTCGTGCATTATGACCTAACGGTTGACGCGTCCTTAATCCAAATAAACCCAAAAAAATAAAATATTTAGGCCTAGGCGAACAGAGAAAGTGGTTTTTAGTTTTTTGGTTTCAGGGTGCGTCAACCGTGTGTCGTCGTCCTATTATGAAAAGGCTGGTCCCACACGTCCCAATTTAGTTTTAGTTTGGATTAAGGGTGCGACAACCGCTAGGTCAAAAATCACTACTCTTACCTAGAGGATATAGGGAGGAAAATCCCATGCTGGTGCTGGTCAGAAATAGCCACGGGTAAAGGTGAAAGAAAAGGGAGGGTTCTCGCGTCGTGGTCGTCATCGTCTTTGTCATCGTTCGTTTCTTCCCGGTCGTCGTCGTTGGGAAGGTCGTCAGAGAATATGGGGGTCCCCGACAACGACTGCCAGAGCTCGCATTCTAGTTTCGGAAAGTAATATACTACCCTACTTACCAGCTGATGTTTGCGAGATAAAATACGTCGCACTGTTTCTTGTAGATCATCACCAGCCCAAACGAAGTGTATAATAGTATCCTTGATAGCCAGCAATGGCCCAGCATCATTTACAGAATGACAGAAGAAATGAAAACAAAACAATAATAAAACATTTACTTGGTTCATCTGATCGCCAACTTTCACAGGCTGTGTTCTATTTTACTAATGGGTATTTTAGACATTTGCAATCTAAGTTCAAATTTTTCAAATTTTTATTTCTTGCGAGCTTAAATCGCAACAGATATTGCTCATTTTGTTAGCAGTTCTTAGTAATTTGGTCACGGATGTCTGTTTAAAATTTCAGCTCAATCTATTTGGCCGTTCGGCCGTATGACCCTGGACAGACAGACATTTAACATACATACATACATATTACATACATACATTGGACAATGCTCACGGCCAAGGCCCGATCGAGTAGAGCGTAACAGAATCCTCATTCGCTTCGCTCACTCGTCTAATTAGATTTTTCCAAACCATTTGCTATACTAAAGTTTACTACTAGTGTAGTTAAGTTAAGATAAATGTTTTGTTCTTCTTTACTGGTAACGTTTCAACAGATGTAATTATTGTGTTCAATAAAATAAATAAATAATTACCGTGCTGTCATTCATAAGAATGAAGAATTCAGAAATAATAAACTCATAAATATGTCAACATTTATAAGATAAATTGCGAATTCATAAAACATACTTCAAATTGTAGAACTGCATATTTTAATAGTGACAGTTACAATCCGGATTTTTGTTTATAAATTGACTGATTGTACGAGTCTTCAGCTTGCTATCAATTTTGTATAATGATTTTTAAAATGAATTCTTATAAACAATTTGAGTTTGCT
>JAMZAV010007971.1:0-29066 GCA_024449915.1 Sweltsa coloradensis | reverse complement strand
AAAAAAAACATCTTTTGACCAACTTTAACATGTCTTTACATAAACAAATATAAAAATGGACCAAAAAGGGACCGGGGGCCACAATAATTTTTGTTTAATTTACTAAAAAAATTTTGTTTTTAAACAGTCACACTCTTTTCGAAAAATTTTCAAAATAATTCTAGTGGGCCCTCGTATTCCAAATTTTTTCCTAGAGCATTCAGCTCTACTTAAAGTAAGGTGTCAAACCTTTTAAAAGCTAAAAAAATTTACCCCACATGAAAATTTTTTTTTAAAATCTTAAAAATGTCGGAAAATCAGCCGAAGACTCCCTGTGCTTTTTTTTTTGAAAACCATTTACGTCGTAAATTATTTAAAAGTTTGTCATATAGGAAATAAGTTGATCACTAGATACCTTTCCATAATTTTTTAATTGAGGGCGTATCGCATGGGTCTAAAAATTGAAAAATGCCAAATATCCCTTTCTTGTAAATGGGCCCTAAATCGATTTTTTTAAACCCTTTTCCCGGTATCTTTTGTTTTAAATATTTGATTAAAAAATTTGGGGCAAAAATTGGCTTATTTGATCAGAAATTAATTTACCCCATTCAATCCATAAATGCCCGGACCTTTTTACTGTTTAGATTGGTATAAAAACCCTTATTGTTTTGGGAGTAGCTTTTTTAAAGTAATATTTTTTTGAAAGGCATTATCACACAAGCGTGGCTGTCTCTATTGCACGTCGTTTTTTTATAGCCCCACCTCATCAAAAAGGAATTAAAAAAACCTAAACTATATTATTGCGAAAAGCCTCTCCATATCTTTGATATGACTTTCGTCAGACGTTTTTTTGCTTCTTCCCAATAGAAAATTGATTGTTTTCCATGTTTCCTTAAAGGCTTGGTCGATTAAAATCCACCCCGATCGTCCCTGTGCAGACTTTCGTATTTTTCAAACTCGGACGGGGAAATCATTATTTTTCATTCTGTTTTTTTCCTCCGATAGAAAACAAAATTTCTTTTTCTCGACTACCCCCTTTTGTTCTTTTAAGTCAAAACATTTCTCCCATGAGTCCTCAAAGTCCATAGAAAATTTTCTTTCCCGGGTCAAATTTTACTGCCTTGTTTGACCAAAGAGGAGCAAACTTGCAAATCGCTATGTACGTAGAAAACGTTCTTTTCTGAGTAAAAAAAAAAAAATTTTTTGAAATCGGACGAAAAATTGACGATTTTTGAAAGTACAAACCCTTGCAAACCATTTTTTGGCCCCTTTTTGGGTGGCGCTCTTTTAAATTCGACGTGTCTACTTCGAACAGTAGGGGGTAATGTAGGCGGGATCGGGACCCCGGGGGGGATGTTCTTGTCATCAATTACAAAAACACAATCTGCTTTTTTGGGGTTTGCTTGCAGCTTTTTACATCGTTGTAAAAATTCTATAATATTCGCTACCAAAAATTAATGTGATTTTATTGTTTTTAAAACGTATTTTTTTGACATCAGCTATTCGGACTTGATGGTGATAGACAGAGTGAAAAACAATTACAGATAACATGCCTTGGGGTTCAACCGCGTCCTGCTATGTAATTCCCCACGTCCCATGTGCGAGACTGCACCGGACAAATCAGAATTTAAAGCTGCCTAAATAATATGTATATTCGCTTCTTTATTAGTGATTATAATTTTTGATTCCCCGCAATGCAAGGTTTGTAGTGCTCCCATTAAACCAATCTACTAATTACCCGGTTGAAAGAACTAAGCAATATTGTTTACGTTATCATTAAATTATAGTACCAACAGAACCTTTTTTCTATTTTTTAGATATCGTGTACGTTCTTTCGCACAAAAAAGAAAAAACATCTTTTTTGCTAACGCAGGTAGTCGGGCCTTTTCGAAGGGGGGTCCATAAACCCAAAAATAACTACTTTTTGTAGGTGCCCTGAGTTTACCTAGATTTACCGGGTGTGCCCCTTTTCGGGTGCTAAATATAGTTTGCGGGGTAATTTAAAAAAATCCGGGGCTTTAAATCCCTTGCTTTCGCATTGCGACTGAGGAAAAGCTCGAAAAAACCTTCATTCGGATTACCGGCTCGGGGGATTCCAAACCCGGGGTCATATCCTATGGGACAGACTCACCCATGCACTACGAAATGGAATTTTATTACAGAAATTTCATTTTATTGCTCTGGGGGCAAGAGTCTCCAAAATAATGCTTGTGGCTTGTTGGTCAAAGGATAGCGTCCCTGTTTCCCCATAGCAGAAGGTCCGGGTTCGTTTCCCGCTTAAATCAACCCTAATCTAGGGGAAGGGTATCGATTACTCCACTGAGAGTGGGTTTAAAAACCGTCTTAGCACGGCACAAAACAACTAGTTGTAAATGGTTGTTCCAAAGTATTTGGGTCTTGCTGACTCATCCGCGGATAAATCATGAAATCGTGAACTAGGTTTTAAAATGTCCTTATTTCCCCAATCGTGCGTCGTCTTTTACATTTTTTCTCAACATGCATGTTTGAAATTATGAGTTTTTTTAAAACCCTATTCATAAATTTGTTTTGTTACCAGAACATAATAATATCATACATAGGGGCTTGGCGAAATTTTTAAACCCCCCTCTGAGTGTCTCATTGCGTTCTTCCGTACTTTACGAATTAGGGAAAAAAACATCCACTTTAATTCATTTTTTTGTTTTATCTGATGTAATTACTTCTTATTTCTCGTACATGGTCTTTTTCCCCTGCGGGGGGGACTGGGGGTATTTATAAATTACATGATCTTTTATGCACCTTGATGTTTCCAAAATTGTTCAGTCTTTAAAAAAGTTTTTAAAAAAATTTTATATTGTTCCGGATAGTACCCAAATCATTGCTATTTGCTTGGGTAATTATAATGTATAGATATTATGATTACTAAAAATGATTTAATGAAAAATAATTTTAATTCCCTGCACCGTGGGTTTTTATTCTGCCCCAAAGTACCAAAAAGTCTCGTAACCTTTTAACCTTATCTTCGAATGGATTTCCATTTTTTCTTTAATTTTGCAAAAAAAAATGTTTGTCCAAGCAAATTGAAATCAAAAAACAAAAAAAACATCTAGTAGAAAACCCACAAGTATTTTGCAAAGCAGTTCATTCTTCATTGCGTGTGAAAGCCACTTGCAAGTGTGGCCGAAAAAATTCAAGAACAAAAAAAATTAACGGAAAATGATCCATTTACATATCTTTAGTTTTCTCCCGTTTTAAAAAAAAAAAATTATTGTTCCCCCTGCGTTTAATGTTATGTGACACTAGACGAGCGTTAAAGTATGTCAAATCACATTCTAAAATTTTTTGTCCGAGTGTACGCGGGACGTGAATGTACTAGTTGAAATTAAAGTTCTCATTCTATGTCTGCACATGTGTAATAAAAATTCTCGGTCTAGTTAATAAAGTTAATAATCCTACTCACCATGAACTATGCCCATGTTGCCCCATTTAATTAACTACGAATTTTTTGGGTTTTTTCGTGTATTTTTTTTTGCGTATTTTCAATGTATTTTTGGGGGATCCAAGTCTCAAAAGACCACTTACTTTTTTTATTGGGTTTTTATCTTGTTATCCGGTATAATTTTTTACAATTTAAAATTTCTGTCGAAAGTGTCAAACCTAAGTGAAAAACGTTCATTTTTCTTTGTTTGGGTAAAATAACTGTTTCAGGAATCCCTTTGAGGGAGGGCTATATTTGCATGGAAGTGAGCGTATAGGTAGCATATAAAAAATAAATAAATTTATATTTGTCTCCCCCCTCTCATTACTGATTTTCAGTGGGGGGCAGTAAACTAAACGAAACAACCCCAACCCCGCAGGCCCCGACGTAAACGACGAGTTAGCGATTTCCAAACCAAGTATATTTTTTAAAATAGGAAATCTAGTAATATATATGGACAGTGCGCCCGCGGGTCAAAGCCCGAATCGCAAGGCCCATTCAAACAACAAAAATTTTTATGTGCCTCGGCTAGACGGCTGAAAGGCACCCCTTCTAATCACAGTTAAAAAACCCTTTTGATTAAAGGGAATCGCCATGGCCTTCTTGTATTGGAACAGAGATTCTAAAAACAATACCAAAGGCCCACAAAACACATTTTGTTTCGTGCTTTACTCTAAGAAATTAAATTCCTTCATTCTGAATACGATAAAAAATTAATTTTTATACTTTATATATATATTATATATATTATTATTATAAACAATTTAATTCATTGAATTTCGAACCCGAACGTCTCGGACCCGCGCTCTTTTCCATGTCCACATCTAACGGGGTGACTTTTTTATAAAATTTAAAATAAATAAAAATGCCTAAATTTTAAAAATTTAAAAGTTTTAAAATTTTATTATATTAATTATAATTAAACATAGTTGGGCAGGGCCCGCGGTCAAAGCTGACACAAAATTTGGGTAACTTTTCACGAATTAAATAATTTTTATAAATTTAAATTCAACAAATTTAAATTTTGACTCCTACTTTGACCTCCCTTCGCGCAATGTGGTTGGTAAAATGATACCTCTTTGGGGCTCGACGGAAAATTCTGTACGTACCAATGTCATTTCGAAATTTTTTGCGGGCGACTTTTACAAATATATTATGTACAATCTGTCCTGCTAAAAACTTCTAGCAAAAAACTCTGATTCTAATTTATTCTTGAGATGCGCCCCCGTTGTGAAGTGTATTCGGTACAATCGTGGTTTTATTTTTTTAATCTTCTACATTACACACTCCCCTTTCTAGGACATTTTAGCTTTAGTGTGGGTTTGAAATCTTGTCCGGTTGGGTAACAAATTTGTAAGACCTGCCGTGGGGGTAAATTTGCAAAAATTAAATTTTTTTTATTATGCTGAGGGAGCCCCATTTTGCACAATCCAATTAATGCTTTTTTTTTGGATAAATAAAAATTTGCTTTTTTTTTTTTCTTTTAGTTATCAAACCGAAAATTTACTATAAAATTCCTACGTCATTCATGTGGAGTTTTTTTCATCCAAACGAGTTTCAAGATGGGCCCAAAAAATTAGCTTTTCGTTCTTTCTGGAGTGACAAAAAATTTGGAAAACTTCCCAAATTACCGTTTTTAAATTTATAAAATTAATATGATATCAAAATTAGTTATTATTAAATTTAAATTTTAAAACAAAAAAAATAAAAAAAAACAACAAAAAGGAGGAGGATAGAACCTTGCTAGAATATCCATCTTTGCATCTATGCGGTTTGGGGCAATGAGGTTGCCCTTGCTGAATTTTCCGTCTTTGTGCGAGTCGGACTTTAAATTTAATCATTCCGAGCGGGCCCCTATCTGTGCATTACCCCTCTCGCGGGCGGGCGGTTAGTCCCATATTTGTATGCCGAAAAATGAAGGGGGGATAAAAATGTTCACCCCCTTTCCCTCCCCGCCCTTCACCCCGAAAGATTGTAAATTTCCAAAAATTTTTTCCAAAGGGGGTTTAAAAACCCTTTTAAATGCTATCTTTAAACCTAATAATCGCAATTTATAAAAATTATTTTCGTTTTATAAAGGCCCTTTATTTATGTTTTTCTCAGTTGTTTATACAATTTCGGGTATTCAATATTGTTATTTAAAGCGTTTCCATCTTCGAAACCACTTACCCCTTTCTTTCTTAAATTTTTAAATCCATAAAACCCAAAGGGTTTTTTCCTTTTCCTATGTTTTCAAGTTTGGGGGGGGGGAACAACTCTTTTTTCCCTTTCAGCGTCATCATAGACACGTTTAAAAAATAAACTTATCTTTTTTAAAAGCTCACATGGGTCATGGGGAAATTTTTTTTTTTAAACCCCAATCCATTTTTTAAAAGCTTTTTGTCCCCTTTTTTTTCCTATTTTTGGGAAACTTTGACTAATTTTTGAAATTTCCAAAGCATGATTACGAAAGAATTTTTTTAAAATCCTAGCATTTTTATATTGGCCCTGATTTTTTTTGTTTGGAAAAAATTGCCGAAGGACCTCAAAATTTTTGGATCTTGCAATCGCACATAGCTATGATCGTGCATTTGCTGTAAACAATTGAGCCTGCTCTAAACCCCTTTTTTCCCCCAAACCTTTATGTGCAACGCCTCTTTCCCAAATTTTTTTGGACTTTATTGTCTCATATTGTTCCCAAAAGCTTTTGTATCCAGAAAATTTAAAATTAAATACACCTAGGTATAATACTTGCACTTTCCCCAAAAAATTGAAAAAAAAAGAAATCTCTTTTAAAAAAAGTCTTTTTATTTTTATGCTAGGCGGTCTGTATTTGAAAAATAAATAATTTTTTTATTCCTTTCTATTGAAAAGTCCCTTTCCCAACCCTTTAAAACGAATTAAAAGAGTTCTCACTTTTAAAAATTTTGTGGGCCCATTTTTAAACGATACAATGACTCCCCCCCTCGTACTTTAATCCCCGGCGAGCTAAAAACCACATATATCCGTAAATAGAGAAAAAATGTATCTCATTTTGTTTAAATATTAAACTTCATTTAAGATAATGACTTTAAACTACATAAATTTAAACGGTCCCATATATTCGTAATTTCCAAAAAATTTTTTCAAAAGCCCGGGATTTTAAAAATTTAAACACAAAAAAATTTAAATTTTGAAACGCATTTACCGCTTTTCCCTCAACAATTTTGGAACTTAAGTTCCTCTACGTAAGAAAAATTTTTCTCAAAACTCGTCAGCCTTTGGGGGATTTAAAGGGCAAAAAAAAAAAATCTCACATAGAAAAGCATGCTAGCCAACGAGACCGTTTATCTAATCACACAGGGAGCAATACGAATGACTTGGTTTGTTCTGTTTTTTCCAAACCATAATTTCCCCCAAAACCTTAAACCACACGTATTTGTAGCCCTTTTTCTTGGGGGACGGTTTTGGGTTTGGGCCATGGGAAATTTTTGTTTATGTAGTTAGGTTCTCTTTGATAAAGATTCTTTCCTTGTTGCCTTTTCCCATTAGGTCGCTTTTTGAATTTTTAACTTATTTATATTTATTATATGGGTTTTTTTTTTTTTTTTTAGAAAACTTTTTTTGTAAAAAATTACAAAAACAGAATTGACAAAACCCCAAAGTTTACGTAGTAGTTTTTTTCTGTGGGGTAATTTGTTTTTACTTTTTTAAAACTTTTGGTAAGTTTTACTTTCGTATTGAACAAAAAAAAAAAAATTTATTACTTTTCCCAAACAAAGTAAAACCAAAAAATAAAATTATTGGGTATTCAAAATTTTATACATCAAATATACATTAGGTTTTAAAAATTTTCATTTTTAAACCCATTTCCTTATTTGTTTTTTTATTTCCACCATTTTTTGTTTAGTTGGTCTTCTGGAAATTTTTATTGAAAAAGGAGGGCATAGGTACTTTTTGTTGTTCTCCGTACCTGTTAAAAATTGTCACTAGGTATAAAAATGGGAAAAACTTTTTTCTTTTTTTATGGCCCATGAGGGGTATACAGCTTTGTACTCTGATGAAAAAGTAATTAGTGCCCAAAATAAAAAAATAAAAATGCATTTTTTAAAGCTTTTAAAAAACTCACTAGTTCTTTCCCCAAAAAATTCCCCTCCAAATTGCCCTTTTGTAAATTTTCCCCTTTTTTTATTAAAAAAGCCGTAGCATGTCCCTGACAAATTTTCCCGTATGGGTTTAAAGATTCTGCCAGGAAATAAAAAACCCGAAACCCAAAACGTTTAGTATTTACATATGGTTTAAGAAAACGTATACTGTACAAGGTTACCTTAATTTGCTGCTTCTTATTTATATTTTGGGCCCCCTTTTAAAAATTTTCCCCTTAAAATTATCACTCCTGGATATATTTGTTCAAATGAAATTTCAAAACCCTTTTTTGGCACCCGCATGAGCCCTCACCCCCCCACCCCCGAAAAAAACAACCTTTCGGAATTTTGGGGGGGGGGGGGTGTAGGCAGGCATAATTATGGAAAATAATTTTTTAATTTTTTTAAAACACTAGGTAAGGTGAATAAAATGGCAAAACCTTTTGTTTTTTAAATTGATATTTTAGACCATTATCAGGGACCATTTTAAAAAATTTTAAAAAAGTAAATTTTGGAGCATTTTTTTTAAAAATTTCAAATACTCTATGAATAGAAAACCATTAGTATCGTCAGATAAAGAAAAATTAAAAAAATTTTTTGCCCAAATTTTAACATGCCCATTAACATAAAAAGATTAAAAATGGACCAAAAATGGACCCCTTGGGGCACCCCCAGATGAACTTTTTAATTTACTAAAAAAATGTGATATTTAAAGCCCACACGTCTTTCTGAAAATAATTTCTAAAAAAATTTCTAGTAGTGGCCCCCGTTTTCCCAAAATTTTTTTAAGACATTCGGGAGTCCCCGCTATGAAGTAAGGTGTCCAAAAGGGTTTGAAAAATCTTAAAAAATTTCCCCCACATGCAAATTTTTTTTTTTAATGCTTGAAAATAGGTCGGAAAAAACGCCGAAGACTCCCTGGGCTTTTGTTTTTTGGGGAAAAACCCTTTGACTTTGATCAATTTATTAAAATTTGTCATAAGGAAAAAAGTTGGGTCGCTAGATATTTTCCCTAATTTTTTTAAATTTCGGCAGTATCGGGAATCGGGCTATAATTTTTAAAGCCCTATGATCCCCCCGTTCCCTTTTAAATCGGCCCCAAAAACGAATTTTTTAAACCCCCGGGATCACTTGTATTTAAAATTTTATTAAAATAAATGTGGGAATAATTGGACTTATTTTATCAGAAATTAATTTAAAAGTCCTATTCAATCCTATCAAAGCCCGGACCTTTATTTCGTTTAGATGAGTTTTAAATCACTTATTGTATCGGGGGTACTTTTTAAAATACATAAAATTTTTAAAGGGATTAATTTACAAGCAGTGGCTGTCTCTATTTCACAGTCCCTGTTTTTTAAACCTCACCTCATCCCAAAAGGGAAATTTAAAAAAAACCCTCAACTATATTTTAGCTCAAAACTCTTCTCCAATTTCTTTTTATATGACTTCGTTTAGGACGTTTTTTGGGCCTTCTTACCAATACACAATGATTTTTTCCTGTTTTTCCCTTAAAAGCTTTTTTACACTAGCAAAAACCCAATTTTTAAAAAATTTCTTTCGCTTTATCAAGGTCTTTTTTTTATAGTATTTCTCAGTTGCTTTTTCCCCTATTTTTTGGGAAATTTAAAATTGTTATTTGGCGTTTTCCCTCTTCGAAAACCCCTTTCCCCTTTTTTCATTAATTTTCAAAAACCAAGTTTTCCCCGTTTTCCATTCCTATGCTTTTAAATTTTGGGCTAAAATCTTATTTCCCCAGCCCTCATCATAACACGTTTTAAAAAAATCATTATCTTGTTTATACCCATGGGGCAAAGCCTTATTTAAAATTTTTCCCCCCAAAACAAATTCTTTAAAGCGTTTTCACCTTCTGTTTTTTAGGCTTTGACTCAAATTTTTGCATTTTCCAAAAAAAGCAGATTACGAATAAAATTTTTTTCAAATCCCAAACATTTTTTATAGTGGTTTTGATATTTTTGTTTGCAAAAATTTCCGAAGTGACCCCTAAAGTTTGATCTTGCCAAACGCACATAGCTATGATCGATGCATTTTGGTTTAAACAATTGAAGGGCCCGCTCTCAACCCTTTTTTTCACCCTAAAGTGCAACGCCCTTTTATTCCATATTTTGACATTATTGTCCAATTGTTTTCCCCTACGCATTTGTTTTCCGCAAAATTTAAATTAATATCACCTAGGGATAATACTTGAACGTTTTTCCCCCAAAAACATGAAACAAAAAGTCAAACCTGTTAAAAAACATTTGTTATTGCTAGGCGGTCTGGGATATTGCAAAAAATAAAAATTTTTTTTTCCATCTATTGGTTAAAAGGCCCTTTCCAAACCCCTTTAAAGAATTAAAATGAGTTCTCACATTTAAAATTGAGCCCATCTTTTAAATTACAATGACTCCCTTTCCCCCTCGTAATTATCGCGCAGGCATGAAACACAAATATATCCGCCGTTTGTAGTAGTTAGTAGTAGTGTAGTGTAGTAGTAGTATAGTAGTAGTAGTAGTAGTATTTGTAAATAAATAGTAGGGGAGTAGTAGTGTAGGAGTAGTAGATAGGGAGTATAGTGTATAGTAGTAGTAGTAGTAGTAGTAGTAGTAGTGTAAATAGTAGTAGTATAGTAGTAGTAGTAGTAGTATTTGTAGTAGTGTTATTTGTAGTTTAGTAGTAGTAGTGTAGGTTTTTTTTTTTTTTTTTTTTTTTTAGAAAAATTTTTTTGATTTAAAAATTACAAATTTCAGAATTTCAAACCCAACCCAAAACTACGTAGTTTGCTTTTCTGTGGGGGAATTTTTTATTACCCTTTTTCCCAAAATTTTTTAAGTCCCCGACTCTTCGTATTGAAACAAAACAAAAAAAATTTTTACATTTTATCAACAAAGGGATAAAAAACACAAATCAAATATTAGTAATTCAAAAACTTTCACATAAAAATAAAATTTTGGTTCTATATCCTTTTCCAATAAAACCCTTTCCTTATTTTTTTTTTTATTTCAAAACCATTTTTTTTGAGTTGCTTTAGGTTTTTTCTGGCAATTTTTTGGGAAAAAGGACGGCACTAGTAGCTTTTTGTTGTTCTCCGTACCTGTTATAAAAGTCACTAGGTACCAAAAATCGTAACTTTTTTCTTTTTTTTATCATGGGTGAGATACAAACTTTGTACTCTGATGAGAAGTAATTTGTGACCATAAAAAAAAATAAAAAAGCAGTTTTGAAGTGTTTTTAAAAATCACTAGTTCTTTCTCCAAAAAATTTCCCTTCCCAAAATTTACCCTTTTTAAATTTTCCACCTTTTTTATGTAAGAAGCCGTAGCATTTCCCCCCTGACAATATTTCCCTAAACGTATTAAAAATTCGCCCGTGAAAAATCACCGTAAACCCAAAAAGCTAGTACTTTTAAAAATTTGGTTTGAAAAACGTATCTGTTCAAGGTTTTAAATTAATTTCTGCCCTTAAATTTTTAAATTTTGTCCCCTTTAAAAATTTCCCTCAATTTACACTTAGATAAAATGTTTCGAAAAGTATTTCTAAACACTTTTTGGGACCCGCATGGTCCATCCCTCGAAAACAAAACCCCTTTTGGAGTTTTTTGTTTTGGGGAGGGATTTAAATTTTGGAAAAAAAATGTTTTTAAATTTTTTTTCACTATTTTAAAGGGGAAGAATAGCTGGGCCTTTGTTTTTTTATTTTTGATTTGTTAGACCATTTTCATGGGACCATCTTAAAATATTCAAAAAGTCAATTTTGGGGCATTTTTTACAATTTTAAAAACTCTTTAATAGCAAAAATTTCAGTATCGTCAGCATAAAGAAAAAATAACAATCTTTGACCCAACCCTTTAACCCTGTCATTAAATAAAAAAGATAAAAAAATGGGTAGTAGTATTTGTAGTAGAGTAGTAGTTTGTAGTAGTAGGGAGTAGTAGGGAGTAAATAGTGTAGTAGGAGTAGTTAGTAGTAGTAGTATGTAGAGTAAATAGTAGTAGTAGTGTAGTAGTAGTTTTGTAGTGTGTAGTTTTTGTAGTAGTAGTTTAGAGGGAGTAGTAGTAGGGAGTTTGTAGTGTAGTTTGTATGTAGTTGTAAGTAGTAGTAGTTAGTATAGTGTAGTAGTGTAGTAAGTAGTTTAGTAGTTGTAGTTTGTTTGTAGTAGTTTTTTATTTGTTCTTTTTTTTTTTTGGGGGAAAAAAACAAAATCACAAATTTCAGACTCCGCAAAAAATACTTTTCTAGCTTTTCTGCAGAGTCTCTTTAACAACAAAAACATATATAAACAATATCTTTTGACCTTTATTTTTTTCGTGATACAAAAAATTCGATACAAAAAAAGAAAAACATTCTAAAAAATAAAAAAATAACCAAAGTATACAATAAGAAAACATTATACTACCAAATAAACCAAACCCCCCAAAGAATTTCATAACTTAAAAACAAAAACAAGACAAATCCTAGGGGAATAATATTCATTCCCTTTTTTTTTATCCATTTTTTATTTTTCCCCTTTACCTCATTCATAATTTTAATGATTTAAAAGTCAGGTAAGGGATTTAAGAAATTTTGGAAATAATTTTTTTTTTCCTGATCTCCATAAATGTTGTATCTGGTTGCCGGGTTTAAAAAAATTTTCTCTATTTTCTTGTATCGTATGTATGTTGCGTCACGCTAAGTAATCTTTGTCAAAATAGTTTTTCGTTAGTATCATATATTCATGTAGTTCATTTAACAAACATTAAACCTCATACCATTTATGTCATACTTGTGAGGATACATGATCTTAAAAATACGTTTCTGAATGTTAACAATATCTTGCACATATGTACCGGATGTAGCACCCCATGCTAGTAAGCCATACCTAATTATAGACTCTACAAGAGCGTGATAGAAAAACTTTAAAACACCCCCCTTGACATATTGCTTTAGAGTTTTAATACTATACAAAGCTGATCTAAGCCGATTACATAATTTCTCAATATGAAAACTCCATTTGAAATTGTGATCTATTATGACCCTAAATACGTAAATTCCTGTTACATTTTCTAGGTACCTTTTACACATACAATTATCATTATTGACAGTAACCCGTTTATGATTTGCTGCAAACAGGCGTTTTCATGAAACACAATTTCTATTTTTCTGATGGCCCATAAAGGGAGTGTGTTATAGATCACTTTGGTTTTCTTAAAATTAATTTTTAGACCATTATCGTGAGCCCATCTCAACAAATTTAAAAAATCACGCTGCAATAGCTTTTTAGCAATTTCTAGATTTTTGTGAACTATCACCAGCGCTGTATCGTCAGCGTACAAAAGCAAAGCAATTCTTACTTAGTACTTACTTATTTTACTTAGTATAGTAGTATTTTTATTAGTAGTATTTAGTAGTAGTAGTAGTAGAGAAATTAGTAGTATTTAGTAGTAGTAGTAGTAAGTGTAGTAGTAGTGTATAGAGTAGTAGTAGTGTAGTAGTAGTAGTAGTAGTAGTAGTAGTAGTAGGTAGTAGTAGTAGTAGTAGTAGTAGTATTAGTAGTAGTTTTTTACGAACCAATAACTACCCGTTAAGCTCTTACTAAAATGAACTGTGACAATTTTTTAAGATGAATATTGATCTAATTACTTTATTCCAAGGAAAAAGCTCTACAATTTAGTTTGATCGAGTTGCTCGTATCTAGGGCCTTTTGAGGATACACAAATAAAAAAACAAGCGCACAAATGCCTTTAAAAATATAATGAATGGCCACATGCCATCTCATTTTTTAAGTTACATTTCCAACATACTCCCACCTTTCATTTTGACATAATAATGACAGAAAAATGAAACCAATAATATTTTGACCATGACGTCTACTGTGGGTATGTTGACATCACTCTTGCGGCTCGTGTGCGAATTGCATCATCTTCACTGCGTTGTAGGTCGGGAAGATTTGACACTTCTAGGGGATATAACCGTTGTATAGGACGCACCAAGTTTTCCATGCTGCGTCTTCACCCGAGCCACTCTGACGTATCCGTCATTGCCGGGTAGAAGATCAACACTTTTGCCATTGGCCAGTCCAGTCTCTTTTTATTGTCGGCTCCCAAAAGCACAATCTCGCCGACTATATTTTCCTGTGTCGTTCACTTGCCTTCCCGCGTTGTACCAGTTGTCCCAAATACTCTTTCCTAAATCGGCTTCGTAGATGGTCACGGACAATTTGTCTATAACGGAAACGGCGTTGGAAACCTTCAGATTCCAACATATCTAAATCTGGCACGTTCTGTTCGCGAATATCATTCAGAAACATCGCCGGAGTTAAGGTATCAAATCGTCTATGTTGTCTGTAATGTAGGTGAGAGGTCTCCCATTGATGACTGCCTCAGCATCACACAATACTGTAGAAAGCTCTTCGTATTCAAAGAAGACTTTCCTAGCACGGGCTTGAGTATTCCTTTTACTGAGCGAATGAGACGCTCCCCACCATCCCCCCCAAACCATGCTGCTGTGGGGGGTTGAATTTCCAGTGAATCTTGTCCACTGCGAATTCATTCTTCCCCTTTTCCCCAGTCCAACTCTTGAAGAGCATTAGCACACCCAACAAAATTGGTCGCGTTGTCGCTATAGACCGTAGTGGGCCTTCCTCGGCGAGCCACAAATTTTCTTACTGACTGAATAAAAGCCAGTGCTGAGTGAGCTTACAAGTTCCAAGTGAATAGCTCGGTATACTGCACATGTAAACAACACTACCCAAACTTTACTCTTATCCTTAAGATACATTGGGCCAGCTAGGTCCACTCCAACAATCTGAAACACTGCTGCGGGGGTTTACTCTGTCTTGAGGTAATGGAGCTGGGTAAGTCGTTGAACTCTTGGCTGCAAATCTTCACATCTTGGACATTTCAAACAGATTCTTTTTATTGTTTGTCTGTTTTCAAATCCATATTTTTCTCCCCAATTTTCCCATTAGAAACTGTACTCCTGCGGTGACTGTTCTTGAGATGTTCTTCTCTGATGATCATATTCACCACTAGATGTTTGGACGGTAGTAGCACAGGGAATATGAAATCAATGATATCATTTTTCATAGCGAGTCTTGTCTTCACTCGTAATAGTCCGTCTACCCCTTTAAATACTTGAAGACCGCAAGCCACTTCTCCTTCATAACGAAAAGTTTCCCTGTTGAAGGGTTGATTAGTAGATCTCTTTCTGCTGCGTTGAGCTCGTCGACTGTCAGTGCACCCTTGGGCACTAATCTTCTTGCGAGACTTGTTAATAAATCTCTGCATCCATGCTGTGACCTTCACTAACCGATTGTATGATGAGAACCTTGTTATGTTCCATGGGTCGTCTTCACCGGTTGTCACGTGCATGGCGTTCATTACTTTCTTTTTCTGTTCAGAGAACACTAATTCCTCGTTGAATTTAGTTTCTCCCACTGGCCATTGTGAGCATTTTTCTTTGAGCCACTCCGGTCCCTCCCACCATCTCGAATGTACAAGGTCTTGTGAGCTGCATCCTCGGGATGGAAAGATCAGCAGGATGAGAGACCCTGGTACATGCCTCCAATTTTCCGGTTTAGTGAGATTGCATATCTCTTTACCCGATTTCCAACGAAAGTGCCCCTTCATCATTCCTCCGTATCCATGCTAACGCTGTCGTTGAATCACTCCAAAATGGAAATCAGTTTTGTCTTCTATATGCACAGATTTCTGTACTGTTTCCGATAAGCGACTTCCAATTAGACAGCTCATTAACTCCAATCGAGGTATTGTTGATTTTCCGCGGGGCTATTCTTGATTTAGCTTGTATAAGTTGTACAGCAACCCCCTCAGAAACTCTGTTCTGAGAAAAACTACTGCAGCATATGCATATCCACTTGCATCACAAACGTATGGAACGACTGTGAACTCACATAGCTTCCTACGTTCGCTATGTGTTTTGGGAAATTTTAATATTCGATAAGAATCGAATCTCGTTTAGCCATTTTAGAATTTCATTGTAGATTCTTCATCCAGGAGTACATCCCATCCCATCTTACTAATCCACATTTTTTGCAGCATTAGTTTTGGTAGCAGATTACTGGGCAACATATTCCTAGTGGGTCGAAAATCTTTTGAGTCATAGATAAAATTGTTCGTTTTGTCACTTCCTGAACAGATTCTATGCTGGGTATATCAACACTCAAACTGTCCAGATGGGCGATCCCAATTCAACCCCAAAAACAGAAGTTATTCTGCCGTCTTCCATTTCAGAGTCTTCATCTTTTGAATATTTCCACATTCTTAGGTCCATCTTAGCGTCTTCAAAAGTTTTTACTGATTCCCCCCGAAAATTTGGCAAACTTCTTCTACTGTATCGACGGAAGTTACACAATTGTCAACATAGAGCGAATCTTGAAGTTTCTTTGGGAATGAGACTTTTATCTTCAGGGACTTGGTTGTTCAAGTGATAATCTATGACACTACCCAAATAAAGGAAAAGGACTACAGTTGAGTCCAAAAACTACCTTTTGTGTCTGAACACCTTTAAATGGCGCTTCATAATCACTCTCCCACCATAAAAACCGCAGAAAATCTCTGTCCTTCTTGTGTATTTCAATCATGAGAAATGCCTTACGAATGTCTGAAGTGACTCCAATTTTTTTCTCTCGGAATCTTGTTATCATTGAAGGTATCAACTCTATGAGGTTCGATCCCTTCTCCAGACAATCATTTAGGGGGGGTGACTTGTTTTCATTTACTTGATGCATCAAATACAGGGCGAACTGGCGTTGTGAGACTATCTGGCTTGAAAACTGGACGATGAGGCAAATAGTGACTTGGTGTTTTCTATCTCCGCATCAGGTACTTCCTCGATTATCCCTTCTTTAAGCCAGTCTTTAAAAATTCCCCCCGTAAAGTTCCAGTTTCCCTTCTTTCTTTAATTTATTTGAGGCAACAACAAGCCTTTTTCCCGGGAACTTCCCTATTTGTAGGTAAAAGGGGGGGGGACCGTCAATCCAGGGTAAAGCCACCAGATACCTCCCCTCTTCTGTGCGCGACACGGGTTTTTAGAAAATGATCTTTCGTTGCAGCCGCGGCTTCTTCCTTGGTAACCCCTCTATAGGATCGCTAATACCAATGGATCTACTCCCATAACTCTGCCACAGATGCATCACTGACTTTCATAGATGTCACTAACATGATACGTTTGTATCTTCAGCCTGGGTTCTAATACGTTTCCCATCAGCGTCCCAACCTAGTTCCCTTTCTACTGCTGTCATACCATTGTCCAACTTGTATATACGTCCAGTGGTATCTGTTCCGTAACATCAGCTCCAAGTAACAATTTAATGTCACTAGGCCTACCCTTTCCTATATCCCTAACCCAAATATGATTAGTTCTCAATTGATTCATCCATTCTACTTTAGCAACTCGTGGTATTTTCCCCCAAATCTTACTTTGACTTAGGGCATCAATGGAAATAGGCCTACTAGATAACCTCCCAGGCTTCGAGAGTTGGAGTTGAAACTTATCATGAGACTTGGCTCGGTGTTGGTACCACCAAACAATGAATGTGTGATTGTCTCCTTACCATGAGATAAAAAATCCAAGCTGATCTGCGTTGACTTCAGTACATACGAGCGGTGAGATCCAGTATCAATAAGAGCTCTAACTGTCCTTGACTCTCCGTTAGTAACAACATCAACCAACAGAGTCATAAGAACAATGTCACTTGTACAGATCTGGTTTGACATTGAACTTTGCACTGTCTTCTCCACACTAGTAGAGTAGGTATGAGACTTCTCATATTTTTTTGAGAAGGCAATTCAGGACACATCAAAACCAAATGTTTCTTAGCACACAGAGAACATCTAATGACAGCTTTGCATTTCTTGGATACATGATTAGAGCGGAAACAAGTAAAACAACATTTTTCTTGTAGTTTGTGTTTTTTTATCGGCGAAGGACATGTCTTGTGCCCGAACACAATCCGACTTTCGTGATGTTTCTCGCAAAAAACACACTTCACACTATCGCCATTAAAAAAGCCCTGCAGCTGGGAGGCACAACAAGATCATAAACGTCATGTTTAGTCTTTTTCCCTTTCTTCATGTCTCTAGCTCCATGTACCGGTACAAACTCGATTTGGCTAGATCTATCCTTACTTCGCTTTCAACTTCTCTGTTGAGGAATTCCATTAGACACGATAGGCGATTTTCACCTGCCCCACCGTGTATCGCTCCTCGAGACGATAACGAGCTTCTCAGCCAAGCCCTAGAGTTTAAACAGGTAGACTTGACTCTACAAGAGGAAATAGTACTGCAGCACATTTATCGGGAGTCAGACCCAGTGTATCTAATGCCCTTAACTGACCTTCTATTTTATCAAAGATGCTGGAAAGCGTTGGTTTCTCTTTGTTAGAGGGCGTTGCTGATTACTAACTTCAGCAGCTCTCTAACATAAACTTCAATTTAAAAGATCCTCCTTACCGAATCTTTCTTTCAGTGCAACTATTACCCTCGCATAGTTTTCGCCTGACTGAGGGTAGCTATCGACAAGCTCGCTAGCACGAGTTCCCCTTATCATGACTGACCAAATACTGAAATTTGTCACAATCATGAATCTCGGTGTCCTCGTGCACTTTCTTAAACTGTGACCAGAATGTCAACCACCCTGTCAGTTCACCATCAAACTTCTTAAGTTCTATCTTAGGTAGAGTAAATGTCCGATTGGACCGGCTGTCAACCCCACAGTGGTACCTGACATCTCTATTTACATAAGTGAGAGCTCTACCAACTTTTCTCCTTACCTCTGCCAGACGATCTTCATAGCCCTCAATGGCTTCGCTTTCCATGGAATAATCCCCGTCACTACAGTCATCATCCAGAAGACTTCTAAATATTTAGAGTCCAGCTGCCTCAGATCGGTCATAACCTTCTCCAGTTTTTTCTAACTTTAGAGACAAGGTGTCTTCATCTGGGGGAAGCTTCAGCAAGCTCCTGCTTGACCTCATGTAGTGTCCTGGTAAACGAAGCCCGCACAGGCGTACGCATCTTCTTGAGTCGATCCATAATATCAAACCACTATCACAAATCACGTCGGGGTCACCAAAAATGTTACGAAACAATAACTACCCGTTAAAGCTCTATAACTAAAATGAACTGTGACAAGTTTTAAGATATATATTGATACTAAATTTACTTTATTCAAAGGAAAAAGCTCTACAATTTAGTTTGATCAAGTTGCTCGTACTAGGGCCTTTTGAGAATACACAAATAAAAAACAAGCGCACAAATGCCCTTTTAAATATAATGAATGGCCACTGCCATCTCATCTTTTAAGTCTACATTTCCAACAAAGTAGTAGTGAGTAGTAGTAGTAGTAGTAGTAGTAGTAGTATAGTAGTAGTAGTAGTAGTAGTAGTATTAGTAGTAGTAGTAGTAGTATAGTAGTAGTTAGTAGTAGTTTGTATTAGTTAGAGTAGTAGTAGATTAGTAGGTAAGTAGAGTAGTAGTAGTTTGTAGTAAGTATTTTTTTTTTTTTAATTTTTATTTATTTAATTTTTTTTTTAAAATTTTTTTTTACAAATTTATTTATTGTCATAGAACATAGAACATACATGACTCATACAACATAGCAAAATTGTACAAATAAATAATTAATGTTACATAGGCCTACAGAAATAAATCTAACAAGAATATAATCAAAAAACCCACAAAGCCTGGAAAAGGCTTAACTGTGGGGTAAAGACAATTTATAAATTTTGTAAGATGGTGACAATACAGAGAAAACTTGAAAAACATGTATGTATAAATACTATGGTTGCATGACATATTCAGTTAATTTGTGAAATCCAAAAAAATTACAGAAAAAGAACAAAGAGCTTAGAAAATAAATAAATAAATCGGAAAACATTGTCAAAAGGTGTCAGAAAGAAGATAAATTTTAGTTCAGTTTTAATTTTTGAAATGTTAGACAAGGTTTTCAGTGAGGAGGGCATCAAGTTGAACGTAGAAGGAACCGAGTAAGAAAGTGAACGTTGGCCATATTTGTTGTGAAAATTGGGACTTTTGAATGCCCCCGCCACTTTTAGCCTTGTATCCTTGCATGAGTCTAACGGAATCTGAGATCTGATTTAAAATAGAAGTGTAATATAAATCTATAGGCCTATATAAACAATGAAGATATTGGCAGCACATTACAAAAAGAAAATATTTGTTTACGGGAGAGTTCAGAATCGGTTTTAAAGTCACACATTACCATTTTTAACATTTTTATTTGTAAATCTTCAACCCTTTGAATGTGACACCGCGAAGCATTGCCCCAAGCTAAAATGCCATACAAAATCAAAGATTCGGCTATGGATTGATACACGGTTCTAAATAAGGAAAAAGGTAATACATGTTTTAGAATATAAAGCCGAGAGGAGCAAGAGCGTAGTCTGTTACATAATTTATCAATATGATATTTCCACGAAAAGTGCCTATCAACAGTTAATCCCAGGTACTCATAAGTATTTACACATTCAATTTTCCCACTACAATCACAATCGGTCAATTCAGCCATAGTATGAATGCAGTTGAAATCGTGATAAATAATATTAATTGGAAAATCTTTTTCGTGGTTGTGGGGTGTGCATATATGTACAATTTTGGTTTTAGAAGAGTTAATTACTAGTTCTTTATCGTGATTCCAACGTAAAAGACTGTTAAAGAAGTAGTAGTAGTAGTAGTAGTTGTAGTAGTAGTAGTAGTAGTAGTGGTAGTCGTAGTCGTAGTCGTAGTAGTAGTCCCAACGAAAGAATGCAGGTGGCTCGAAATCGTTTTCCCAACATAACAACTTTGTCAATTCTATTCACGCTAGCTCAGCGTGGATCTTGCTCACGGAGGAACTCTGTGATCTAGCACAGATAATTTTTGCTTGCGCTGGTAAAAGATATTTCTCATTCACACAAAGGCAACATTCCATTTACCGATCATTCATTCTACCCCCATCACTACCAAGCATCTGCATTCTTTTGTTGGAGCAAGTATAGGCCCTAGTAGTAGTAGTTTTTTTAATATTTTTTTTTCACCTTTTATTAATCAATACAAACTAATACATGTTAAACAAACCCCCACAAAGCTACGCAGTAGCTTTTCTGTGGGGTAATTTGTAATACATTATAATTTATTGAGCGAGCATAGCGAGCGTCTCCACTTGACTCTTATGGCTCGAATGTCTGTTTTTTTTTCCTGTTACTGCTTCGGTACAGGTCGCACCGTTTCTCTGATCGACCTGAAATTTTGCACACATGTACATACCACCTATGCGGGTTGCTGTAGAGTTTTTGAACAAAATCCGATGGTTGGTTATAAAAAATAAAAATTAAAAAAAAAAAAAATGTTCCGATCGTTATGAAATTTTGCAGGGTCAATAAGTACAACATTCTCTCCTATTTTACAAATTTTCAGCTAAGTTGGTCAAGACCTTAAAGAGTAAAGACTTATTGGTATGTAACATGGGAATGTTGTTCTCGGGTCCGTGTTGCACGTACCGGTGCTCGCTCAACAACGCGACGGGATACTAGGAAAACGCTAAAGTCCCGTCGCGTTGTTGAGCGAGCACCGGTACGTGCAACAACGACCCGAGTACGACATTCCCATAATGTTACATACCAATAAGTCTTTAAGGTCTTGACTGATTTAGCTGAAAATTTGTAAAATAGGAGAGAATGTTGTACTTATTGACCCTGCAAAATTTCATAACGATCGGAACATTTTTTATTTTTTTAAATTTTTATAACCAACGATCGGATTTTGTTCAAAAACTATACAGCAACCCGCCTGGCCTAGGTGGTATGTACATGTGTGAAAAATTTCAGGTCGATCAGAGAAACGGTGCGACCTGTACCGAAGCAGTAACAGAAAAAAAACCCAGACATTCGAGCCATAAGAGTCAAGTGGAGACGCTTGCTATGCTCGCTCAATTAGTCTTGACTCTTGTTGTCTTGAACAAAATGTGAATTTAACATTTTACTCCTCAAACCAACCTTATAATTTTCATGCACTAACCTAATACATTTTACAGTCCACAGTATTTTATATTTCATTTTCTAGTGTCCATTTTTTCATGCGGTCTTTGATCTCTGAACACTTGTTTCATTTTTTAAAATCAGATGGTAATTTAGGCCTATTGAACGAAAAAGGTACGGTAACAAATATCTATTAGTTTGTTCTCCGTACCTGTTTATGGTGTCATTCGGCATTAAATATCTATTTCTATATCTTGTACTATGTTGATGGTGTGGATCTGTTTTTTTTTTGTGTGAAAAGTAATGTCACATTATTACATTACACATTAAATGTAGTTTACTTACTATAAGTAATTTACAATGTATTATATTTTTACCAAAAATAACCCCCTAAATTGACCAGTTGTAGATTTTCCACCTTCTTTATGTAAGAAGCCATAGCATTTCCCCATGATAATATACCATAGCGTACTTAAGGTGAAAGATGAGTTGTCCCAGATCGCCGTGTTGGAGTTTCGTCGGTAAAGAAGGCGCCTATAAAACTCGCAAAAGGGCCGGCTTCAAGTATTTTTCAGATTTTTCTCATTGGTTTCTATTGTAACTTGGTTTTTGGGGGGAGACCAATCGCGTTGGGGGGAGACTCACTTGTAGGTGCAAGTGGGGGTAAACTTTTGTTAGACTTTGGAGAGGGATTTAGTCGTCTTTCAACCGCGTCCGAGGTAACTACCTGCCCTTTCAAAGGCCCAGCTCAAGCCCGAACAATGCACGTGGAGATTGGAAACCTTTCCAATCTATTGTGATCAAAGTAATTTATTCATCGGACATTTTTTGAATCCTTACAATTAATTAATAACGTGGTTCAAATATGTAGCCTGAGTTATAAAATGCGTTTTTTGCTGATTGTCTCCGATCAAACCTGACTGATTTATAGAAAATTGTTGTTATTGTAAGCCATATCAAATATCTACATTCAATAAAACATTGATCGTATCTCGGTCAGTTCTGATCGTAGACGCTCGGCAAAAAAAACACATTTCATAATTTGAGCTACATAATTTGAATCACGTTATTAACCTATTGTAGTGTAAAAAAAATTGTACGATGAATAAATTATTTTGAAGACAACAGCTTGGAAATGGGTTTATAACAGGTATAAACTCCCAAGTTCACTCGTGTACACAATGAGAGCAATCCGTGTCCTCACTATGGGATGGAGAAGATTACGGATTGCAAAACCCTTTCAGTCATCCTAGCGCCCTTCGGCCTACCCATCCATTCATGTCGAAATTGTTCAAATGAACAAAAGAAACCGCAACGTTTATTACAGAGAGACTTTTTTATGATATGTTGATATTTTTCTTTCCATTATTAATATGCGAATATTTCGATGTTCAAATCATTTTGATTTTTGTTCCTACGATAAAAATTACGGTAAATATCATAATAGAGATAAAATATTAGATCATTCTAGTGTAACACAATAGGCGTAATTTTTATCGTAGAGACAAAAATCAAAATGCATACCACATAGAAATGTTCACATTAAAATACTGCAAGTAAATAAATAAATAATATTATAAAAAAAGCTTTGCGTAAAAAGATTGTAGTTTCTTTTATGCGTTTGAACAATACGAAAAGGGGTTGAAAGGCTGACAATTGAAGACCCCTCGTGCAACTGGGTCCTAGCGCGGGGGGTGGGGGGGGGGGGACAAGGATCCATACCTGTGATCAGAGATCAGGTTATCCTTTATTTACTTCAAAAGATGGTAATGCGATTTGCTAATGGAACAATATACACCACGAACCCTGCATTCCAGGTTCGAATCCTAGCTTGGGCAAGGATGTCGTGTTTATGATCTTCGTTTACGAATACATGAAATACGAATATAATTTTAGAGTACTCGCGAGGTTCTTATTCGAGACTCTAAATCGTCGGCCGATACCGCCATCGGCAATCCCGACTAAAGTATTTTTCCAATGATTTCCCCAGTCGTGAGCACCCCTCGCAAGTTCCTTTCAAACTATATCTACATACCGTTCTAGTTTTCCATCTAAAGAGGTGCCAATCAGGAAAGAAGGAATGTGATCAAACAACCTAGAATTCTTACGAAATATTATTATTGCTCAGTGCCGTGCATTCGCGTGGTATTCATCATAATATACCTACACCATTGCCAACATTCCTTGGTCTTTTGACGTTAGGATAGGCGAGAAGACAATCGCATTACAAACACTAGTAAATTGTTTGATCCCTCTTTATAGACACATCAAGTAGTGGTTTAGTTATAAAATTCAGATCATAGTCAAACCAATTATCCAATCACAAATGCATGCATTGTCTGCTGTATAATAGTCTATGTATATAACATTGTAACTACAATTAACCATCAACACAAAAATCATTAATTCTATTAGTTGTTCATTTACAATGTAGATAAAGATTAAAGAGTTTTATGAAATATGTGTAATGATGACAGAATCATACGTAATAAATTGTGTAATCTCTCTCTGTAGTCACAATAAAGTGAAATATTCACAGATACCCACGCCGAATCGAACAGTACACAAATTGTTAGATGAGCGAAGCGAAGACTTCAATTTCACTTTCGTTTTTTTCCACTTCTGTTACCCCTGTTCTGTTATTGTAGAAAAATAGCTGGAGTGTTTTGTTTTTGTTAGTTTTTTTTGTCTGTTTGTTTGTTTGTTCTCTCTCTACCGGGCAAACGGCATAAAATGCGTTCTTGATGAAAATTGGAGGGGACCTTCGAAATCTCTGAACTTAGACCTGCCACGTTTTTGAGTATAATCGAAGAAATATTTCTTGTGATCATATATGATATGATATTATATGATTATACATAAAGTTGAAAAAGTTTGCCAGAATCCATAGAATAAAGGTTGAGTTTTTTTAGGTATATAATAACAACAAGTAGCAATAGAAACTAGACAACAATCATCTACAATGCGTTCAAAAAGCACTTGCAAAAGTAAAGAGATCCCACGCAAACTAAAAACTTAAAAAGCTCATCCATCATCGCGACTAAAAAAAGCAGCATCATAATAGATTTTATATTAAATCATAAATCTGAATAACGGTATGAAACTAAATATTATAATAACATAGGCCTAATAATAATTACAAGAAAACTAATAATTTTGTTGTCACTCAGTCACTCACTCCACCCCCGCCAACCATCGTCCTCATCAAACATCAAGGTCAACTAGGGTGTGGGGTGGCACCAATGTAGGCTTTCCGTCTACGACGAGACAGGTCCGCATTTCCACATATTTTATCCCAGCCCAGGCATTTCGCAAGTAGTATAAGGTCACGCTGTCCGGGTTCCCCTAACAGAAGTTCATTGCTGCTGCGACTTCAATAAACTTTGAATGTTTTTATTGTTATATTCAAAGAGAGCGATGTTTAGTGGCTAATGAGACAGACCATTTTATTGTTTAAATTTGTACTATACCTGAGTTACCTACGGGTATTGTCAACGCGTACCCAAGTGGTAAAAATTTGGTTTCGTCGTCACTAGCCGAAAAAATAATATAAATTATACTAGTAACACTATACCTTATTTTAATGTATACTTACTTTTATATTGGATCTTGATATTAAAAACTGGGTGCAATATAAGGTGTTGAAATAACAACTTTTTAATATATGTTATTATATATTAACAACATTTAAATTTTAGAACATAGGTGTGGATACACACTAAACTTTTTATTAGTGAAAGTATGTTTTTGAATAATGTATATTAGTATATATAACATTGGAGTTTCACTTATCATAAATTACAATAATTATCTGTACTCATTGTATTTATTTAATGTCTATCCTATTCAGTTACTGAATAACAAAGGAGTACAATATCATATCTGTCGTTTACTGGCTTACTTTACGTCCAGTCAATGTAATTGAGTAAATAATGTAAACAAAACTATAACCTAAAATAAATACATATAAGTAATACACACACACATATAGTGCATGACAATGAATAAATAATAAGGATATATATTACATGGAAGCGAAAACGCACACTTGTTTGAAATACTGCATTGTGTAAAATTTATAAAGGATAGTAACAATATTTACAAATTACATATGCATGTGAGCACATTCAATTATTGTAACTTTTGTATTGTTCGCCGTAATTCATGATGATACAAATTAATCAGAGCAATTAAATAAGTAAGTATGAACCCTTGATATTGCAGGTGTGACAAGATAACCGTCAACCTTTGCTACTCGTGCTAATGCATGGAAAAATAGCTATCAATTTGCGTAGGAATCCATGCTGTAGGGTGCACAGCATCTTTACTCGATGTGAGCCTTTTCAGGTGACAAACAGGGTGTGTAATGGCACTTGGATAGTGGGGAAGGAATGTCCGAGGGTAATGTTTTAGTAGAACTCAATCCAAGTGTTCACCCTTATAACTTATGAGAACCTAGGAAAACTCTTCAGTCAAAATTGAGTTACTAGACTCGAACTGGGGACTAACCTAGAGTCTAGCACGTTACCGCTGACCCACCTCTATCGGTATGCAAGGGACTTCTTGGAACAAGGATTTGTCGAGCATATGGTCACTAAGTTACTTGGTCACACCTGCAGCCCCGTACCAGAGGAAATTACAACCCGAAAATAAATAAATACTTTCTAAATATAATAGTCAAAATAATGTATGTTATGTTTGCGAGCACACCATGGATAGAGTTACATGTCAGAAATACCCCTGGTTAGAACAAGAAATACATTGGTCTACTGAGGGGGCGAACTCAGAAAAACGCACAATAGACGAGAACATGCGGTGGTACTCTCGACACACGCACACCACGAAGAGAGTACACCCAGTGCATGTAGAATATGCAACCTGTACTTGACTTGCAGTTTATGTTGTGGGAGACAGTGGACGAAATACAAACTATGGCTAGAACAAATACACAAGATAACATCCAACCTCTATGCCGAAGACGGGGTCGGTGGAAACTTGTGTTGAGTATAGCTTCACATGTTGTGGATATCGACGCCACTGGCGGTGACTGAATGGCGGTAACACTCTTACCCAACTAACCAAACAATCACCGGGACGAAACAACGAAATCAAATTTTGTAAAACAAAGTAAAAGTAGCATAATACAAAACTACATAATTGGAGCAAGCCGCAGTGGACCTATATGAGCTGTGCAGAGCTGAAGTTCGTGGGTTATTTGCTTTTCATGTTTATTGGATGAGCGAAGCGAAGACTTCAATTTCACTGACCCCCCCAAAAAATTTAGCTCCAATGTTTTTGATTTTTTTGTTTGTATTTTGGTCTGTTTGTTCGCTCTCTACTAGGCAAACGGCATATCCGATCTTGATGAAAATTTAAAGGGACCTTCGAAAAATCTTTACTTAGAGCTGTATTGTTTTTGGGTACAATCGAAGAAATATTTCGTATGAATATCGTACTTTTACGATTTTTTTCGATTTTTAGTGCGATATTTTTGTGACATTTGGGCCGATTCTGACCAAACGGGTGGGGCTACAACGTTCATATTTTACATGTACATTAAGGTAATGGTTATGTATTGCTTTATGAAAGAAAAAGTTGAAAAAGTTATCCAGAATCCATAGAATGGATTGTAACAATTAACAAGTAGCTATAGAAACTTGACAACAATCGCCTACAATGCGTTCATAAAGCAATCTTAGGGCCTACAGATATTTTGACATTCTAATTACCCTAGCAATTAGTACTTTATAAAAATTATTCTAATTGGATGAGCGTAGCGAGCGAAGCAAAGATTCCATTTCACTACACTGGAGAAAAAAAATCCGGAATGTTTTTCTTTTTTTTTTCCTTTTTTTCTCTGTTTGTATTTTTGTGTGCTTTCTGGAGACCTTCGAAATCTCCGAACTTAGAACTGCCACGTTTTTGAGAGCAATCGAAAAATTATTTCACATAAAAATTGCAATTTTACGCTTTTTCATGTTTAAAAATTTCCGCTCATCCAACAACACGCCTGAAAAAGCGTTTGCGAAGCTTCCTAGTGTATAGCATAAACAAGTAACATAATAACAAAGTTCAGACACAAGTAACTTATAGCTTGTTGTGATCGCAGGTATAACGTCCACGGGAGCGTGAAATTTATTGTCATGACAAATAAGTATTGACCTTTGTAGGAATGTCATAAACTAAAACCACAGTTATTGATACATTTTTGGTATGATTCTTTAAATGCTGTACGTTTTACATATACACTTTATTTAAAAAAATTAGTACACAATTCGGTCTAGAATCAGTTTTTATATACTTTGCATCGTTCTCGAGATATCACGAAAAAAATGTAATTTCACGTGGTTTTAATTTCGCCACTATCCCATCAAGTGTGTAGCACAACATCTGTTGTATGAATGTAATTCTTGTGTGGAAACACTCAATTAATAATAACTAAAATCAAACGGTTTGACAATATTATTGTATGACTAATGTTGATCTTCACAGCCCCCAACAGTCATAGGCCTAATTATGTCATTGTGTGGACGGGGCCGCCTAGCCTACAAACTGACTGGGGTTGGTTTGATCTTCTTCTCGCTTACACTCGGAAGCCTCCAGGCAGTAAAACCTGTCTCGCATACCAGCTCAGCCCACCGCGCAGGGGGTGGAGCTTCACTGGCATTCACTGGTCACTTACAGCCCTCGATCTATGCGTTCCAACTCACGCTCCTAGAGTGAAGCATATCACGGTGTCAATTTATGCGATATTACTGGCCTTGTGACGGCTAAACTAATGAAGTTTTCGAATTGAAATTTTCAAATTTGCTTATTTAGATCATGCTTAACGTAAGACCAGAAAGATATTTTCAATTGGAAAGTTTTTATTTTTTAATATAAAAAAAAAATATGAAGCACTTAAATTATCGAACATTTAAATCACCAGCTAATTTCTTACATATGTTTTCTGTACATTGCAAAAAACCGCATTGAAATTTACGCAATAGTATAGTCAGAATCGGTTGAGTAAGCAAACAGGCCAACTCACCAGCCCTCTTAAGATTGTTGAGTAAGCATAATACACCGTTACCAAAATGCCAGTACTTGCACATGGTTTCAGAACATGTATTCTGTACAAGGTAGACCTTAAGTAGTAGTAGTAGTAGTAGTCAGAACTGGGTAAGTTACTTTTGAAAAGTAATGAAATTAAATTACATTACTCATTACTTCAGCCAAAATGTAACTAAATTACTATTTAGTTACTTTTCCAAGAAAGTAATGAAATTACGTTACTTTTTATGAAAAAAATAGTGAAATTACTTTCAAAAATTACTTTTCAATTTAAAATGTATCTGACGTGCGGACGAGTATGACGCAAGTGCTTTGTCTGCCGATGGCGGGTCTCAGACAGGGTGTTATCCACGCCCACACTTCAAAACCAGCGGAGGCCTATCACAGAGATATTGTAGATATCGACGTATAGATGTATAGTAAATTATTGATTACGCGGGTGACATCTATCGGCGAAATGTTGTACTACACTACAAGTTGTACAATTCGACTATCGATTTTTT
>JAMZAV010007970.1:0-24122 GCA_024449915.1 Sweltsa coloradensis | reverse complement strand
ACTTATTGACCTGCAAAATTTCATAACAATCGGAACAATTTTTTTTTTTTTAATTTATTTTTATTTTTATAACGAACGATCGGATTTTGTTCAAACACTATACAGCAACCCGCCTAGGTTGTATGTACATGTGTGCAAAATTTCAGGTCGATCAGAGAAACGGTGCGACCTGTACTGAAGAAGTAACAGAAAAAAACCCCAAAAAACAGACATTCAAGCCATAAGAGTCAAGTGGAGACGCTCGCTACGCTCGCTCAATAACCTGGCAAATTTTCATGCTTTTTCACATTTGCACGATTGTTATGCTTAAAGAAGACTATCACTATCCTTGGTACGACGGTTCCAATTGGCTCAACAATGGAACATACTTCCGAAAGTATATAAATCACTACAGTACTATCAAAGTCAAACCACATTAGAGAACAAGATATTTTTCTATTATTTATACACCTTTGAGATCGTTTTTCGCTTTCCGAGACAAACGACTGCTGCGATTTACATGACCCATCTCGAGAAGAAAGCTCTTAGCACGGCCGTGATTAAACCAGTTTTCTGGAGACGTTATATAGATGACATAGTTTGCATTTGGCCAGGCACTGCGGATGAATTAAAAGAAATTCACACCATTTAAATAGTATTCATCCAAATATTCAATTCACCATAGAAGTAGAGGTGAATAAACGTTTACCGTTTCTTGATGTGATGCTTACGAGGCTTGACAGCGGAAAGTTGGGCCATGCTGTTTATCGAAAGCCTACCCACACAAACCTCTATCTACAAGCTACTTCACACCACCATCCAGCTCAAAAGCATTCAGTCATCAATTCTCTCGTTTCCCGGGCAAAACGGTTATCAGATGAGCAAAGCTTCCCACAAGAAAAGAAAGCCTTGACAGCTGTTTTGAAGAGCAATGGCTATAGTGCGGTCAACATCCGGCGAGCTTTCAACAGAACTGAGGTAAAGAAAGAATTACTTGAGAAACCTGATAATCCTCCGAAACTCGCTTCTCTGCCATATGTGAAATTTACTACTGATCGCATAGCACGTTACCTTGGAAATCTTGACATCAAGAGAGTATTTAAGCCTTTAAATAAAATTTCTACCATGTTGAGATCGCCAAAAGACCCAGTACATCTAGCCGGAAGTGGAGTTTATAAAATCCCTTGCAAGTGTGGCTGTAGCTACGTAGGCCAGACTTTAAGAACAGTGGCAACAAGGGTAAAAGAACATAAAAACCATTGTAATAAGGGTCACGTCGAGTTGTCTGCAATTGCTAAGTATGCCATAGACAATATGGCTGACTCAAGGCATGAGATTTTTTTTGATGAAACAAAAATAATTTGCCAAGAATCGGCTTTCTGGCCTAGACTCATAAGGGAGTCAATTGAAATTTCAAAAAAAACCTAACAATATGAATGGAGATGTAGGTGGGTTACAAACTGAGTGATTCGTGGATTCCTCCCATTAATTTTAATTAATCACCTCTCAGCAGAAAAAATGCGTTCAAACCAAGAACCACCACCAGATCAACAACAGCATCAACAGCATCTTCATCCTCAAGACCAACCTACACCACTTCCACCACCTCCACAACCATCTCAACCACCACCACCACATCAACAACAACAAATAGAGCCGTCCACCGCCATCCTGGCAGTTCCAAGAAGAAGTGAACGATTGCAACAGAGGCAAACAAACGAAAGAACAGCAGTCCCTTGAAAATGTCATCCACAGACCACAGTGATGACAGTGATGAGTGATGATGTTAATTATTCACCACCACGACGCGACAAAACATCCCGTCAATGTTATAATTTCTCTTCAATTATATCGGGTCGCGAAAGTATAAATTTTGTGAACTAATAATAAATAATAATAATAATAATAATAATTTTTTTTTTTTTTTTTTTTTTTTTTAATTTATTGAAGCAAAAAACTAAATTGGAACAATATTCACATACATTTCCTCCCACTAAGCCAAATGGCTCATCAGTGGGTTACATAATTATTAATGCTATTGCATCTCATTCGTAGCGTCAGGCTTGATACAATGAAATAAAAATAAAAAAAACATTCAAACTATTAAATGAATATACGGTGCTTACATATGTAATCAATTACAAAACATAAATACTACAACCCTTTACAAAAACATACAAAAATAGAATATACAAGAATCACTTATTATAAATTAATAATATCTTTACCTACCACACAGATTCGTTTTCAACAACATAAACATCTAGAAAATAGGACTGAAAATGACTTAAATCGAGCATGAAGGAAGGTTGTTCAGGTAGTGCGATTTTACTCTATTCTTTATTAATGAAATTTTGTCCAAGGATAAAATTTCAGCCGGCAATGAATTAAAAACTTTAGGTATAAGATAATGTAAACAACGCTCACCATGTTTGTTTTCGGGCATTGGAACAACGAATTTTCCTTTACTAACAAGTCTCGTTCCCTTATTATGTAAATATGGTTTTTTATGTTCATTATTAAAATAATACTTTAAAACCAACCGATAATTAAACATGGCTTTTAACGGCAGTATAAAGCAACTCACAAAAACGTCATTTTTCTTTGATGCTATTGGTAATACTTTTAGGGCAAACTATTTTTAATAGTGTATTTTGAATTTGAATCATCGTGTTTATTATATGAAAAGACGCGCTTCCCCATGAGAGCAACGCATATGACATAATAGATTCAGCTAATGCAATATAAACTAATCTTAGCATATCATCAGACAATACTGGTTTTATTTATACAATTGATATGCACACGAGCGGAGTTCGAACAAATGTAGTCCACGTGTGGCTTCCACGAAAACTCACGATCAATGAAAACACCCAAATACATATGGTATGCCACAGATTCAATTTGTTGTACGCATTCACAGGCGGTGTCGGTACAGTAGTTCAAATTATGTATACACTTTGCCTCATGAAATATTAATTGAACGTCATCATTTCTATTTGAATTTAAAGGCATGCATATGTGGAACAATTTTGGTTTTTTCAACGTTGATTACTAGTTCCCGATCATGAGTCCAGCACTGTAGATTCCTAAAATCAGTGTTCATATTTTGTGTTGCGAAGCTTAAGTTCCTATGTATTGCTAGTAGTACAAGGTCGTCAGCATACATCATTAGTAAACACTTAACTAGATATTTATTAATGACGTTCACGTATATAATATAAAATTGCGGTCCTAATATGGATCCTTGTGGTACACCAGTAGTGACATTTTTTGTTTTTACTATAAGTGTTCCCTATTTTTACCATAAACGTTCTATTTTCTAGGTAACTGCGGAACCAATTTAGAACTGTACCTCGTATGCCAATGACCTCTAAGCCTTCCAAAAGTTTATTATGATTTATAGTGTCAAAAGCTTGGAGAAGTCGACAAACAGTTGCAACTATATGCAAATTGCTATTTAAGCTGTTATTAATTAAATCAGAAAATTTTAGTAACAAATCCTGTGTACATTTCCCTTTTTGAAATCCATGCTGAACTTCACTTATAATTCCAAATTTAAATAGGTAACTAGTTAAACAATCTGATATGTAACGCTCCATTATTTTTTCAATAACAGATAGCAGTGCTATAGGGCGGTAATTTGCAAACGATGTATGATCTCCTTTTTTGTATACAGGTCTCACGACAGATATCTTCATTTTTTCCGGTACGCAACCGTCTCTTATCGATAGATTATTAAATGGTGTTATAACGGGGCTTAGCTCGTTACATAAGTTCTTTACGTCCACCGCTCTGATTCCGTCGAACCTGGCTGTTTATTTACATTGATATCAGCAATTATTCGTGTCACTATATGTACGTTTACAGGAGGCAGCCACAACGACTGCATGGCAGCCTCCCCTCACAATGTGATGTGAACAAGTCCACACCACATACATGACGAATTGAAGCCACCCCATCATTGAAACTGTCTGCGAACCTGTTTGCGATGGTCTCAAAGGGTGTGCGATTTAGCTAAATACTTGTTGATAACAGCGTCGACTGAATCTTTTGTTTTCCGTCCCGTTATTTGATTAATAGTTGCCACACTTCTTTTATACCGTTACTGTTGTTTATGGAATCACGAACATAACTTTGTTTTGCAGCTAATATCTGCTTGTTTACATAATTCTGAAAGCCACATATTCTTTTTCTATAAGTTTCCTTCGATGGATGCAACCCACTACAATCTTTCCAACGTCTAAAAAGACGGTCTCTTTGTCTAGTCAGCTGAATCAAGTTGTCGTAATCCATTGCCGCTGTACCCTCTTCTTTTAATTTGTTTTGTAAACCGTGACTTATTATAACATGTTTCAAATTCCTTGCACAACGCATCATAAAGTACTGAACAATCATCAATTTCTAACAGGCGATGCCAATTAACAGATTTAAAATTTCAAGATAGTACTCTTTCATCATACCCGTTTTAATTTCCTTTATGTCCATCACACATCCAATATTAAATCCTACCGACACAAGTATCATGTAGTGATCAGATACTTTAGTTGTGAAAACCGCCGATTTAATATCAAGCTTAGATTTGGTTCTTACGTATGAATGGTCAATACAACTACTAGCCAGATTATCTAAACAAAATGCTTCCCTAGTAGGTCGGTTAATACATCTCAAAAAAGCCATTTGCTGCAAGCAAATTTTCATAGCTTTGCACAGTCTTATTACAACTATCAAGGGTGTTTATGTTTACATCTCCTATAATCCAACTATTTCCGTTTAGGTTGTTATTTAAAACATATTGTAACTCTAATATAAATTCATTTTTATCATTGTCTGGCGGTCTGTAAATGCAAAGCAAATCAAATTGTGTTTCCTTATTTACGCAAATATTACATATAATTCCTTCAAAGTGTGAAAATTGCATAGAAATATTTTTGATTACATAACTAGACTTAATAAACAATAACAAACCGCCACCACGTTTACCAACTCTAGAATTACATATAGTTTCGTACCCCTCAATGACAAAATTATTCTTATTCACTTGCAAGCCTGTTTCACTTAATAACAAAAAAATCAAATTTTAATATTTCTCCCTGCAATATAACCATTAATTCATCCCAATGTTTCGTAACAGATCTAATATTTATGTGACCCCCACTAAGCCCATTCTTCAGGGTAAACCAATCAACAAGGTTGTCTATTTGTATACATTCTATCACCGGAAGGTCAATGTCCAAAATAATAATAATAATAATAATAATAATAATAATAATAATAATAATAATAATAATAATTTTAATAATAATAATAATAATAATAATAATAATAATAATAATATCAAGATCAGGTTATAAATACCAACAACTATAAAAAATTCATCATCAAATCCAATGACAATGATATGTGTAGAAAATGCAAAAAGTTTACGGAGACAATAGACCATGTTATAGCTGGGTGTCCTTCAATTGCCAACACGTGGTATCTCAGTAGGCATAATCAGGTAGCAAAGATAGTTTATCAACATCTAGGAATGAACGCACATCTACTTGTCAATCCACCTCCTTATTACAAGTATTCACCTGCACCTGTGATCGAAAATGCAGAATTTATAATGTATTGGGATAAACAGATTATAACAGACAAAACCATAGACCACAACAAACCGGACATCATTTTATGCGATAAATCTAACAGAATTACATATCTAATTGACATTGCGATCCCCATGAGTAAAAATAAAATATTGAGAACACCGAGAACACTAAGGTGGAAAAATATCAAAATTTAAGTCAAGAAATAACAAGAATTTGGAAAATGAAAACTGTTACTGTCGTGCCTATCGTGATCTCAGCCACTGGAGTCATACCATCTTCCCTCTCTGCCAGCCTACAATGCCTGGGTCTTTCTCCAAATCTCTACATCAGCATGCAGAAAGCAGTCATCCTACAAACGTGCCACATAGTCAGAAGATTTTTGCAGTAATCACTCTCTTTCTCTCTTTCTCTCTCTCTCTCTCTCTCTAAACATATCTGAACATATCAAACACGTGTGTCAGAAAACCTACGCATCTTTACACTCTTTAAACCTTTTTAAAAAATTTCCCTCCCAACAAAATTAAAAACAATGCTCGTACAAAGCCTCGTCATGCCTCATTTTGATTATTGCGACGTTGTGTACAATGACCTTACTGAAGGACCTCTCTATTCGTCTTCAGAGAGCTCAAAATGCCTGTGTTCGTTTTCATCTTTGGTATAAAAAATATGATCATATTACCCCTGGATTAAAAAATCTTGCGTGGATTCGTCTAAATGCCCGTAGAAATCTATATCGATTTCCCTTTGGGTTCATCGTCTGCTCTCAACATCACACCTTCGTACTAGCTCTAATTTTCATACCTATTCTCAAACCATACCTTCAACACTAATCTAGATCAGGTACTCAGTTAAATTTCCAACCCATAGACCAATCTTCTTGACCACTCTTTTACAATAACGCTATTCGAGTCTGGAATACTCTCCCAACGAGCATCAGGGATGTTACGGAATTAGTTTACGATATTTTCAAGCATAAAGTACATCAACATTACTTGAGTAATTATAATTAATTAACAGTTATAAACATCAGCCGCTACAGCCTTTGTTAAATTAATGATTGAGTAATGCATACCACAACCTGCTCCTGCTCACCTGTATTTCTGCAAAAACAATGTCTAAAGCTATATTAATTTTGTACTTTTGTGTGAATGATGAATGAATGTTTCTTAAACTATTGAAGATTTGAAATAAATCGATTCAAAATTCATAATTTGCATAACATTACTATACACCTAGAAAATTTTAACTTTGCAATATGCTACCATAATGTTTTAATGTATTATTTCAATATTTATATAATCATGTAATGTTCTCTTCATTACCCAATGTAGTATTATTATTATTATTAGTATTAGGTTGGAGGGAAGATAAGGGCTTCACTAGCCTTAATCCCGTTTTACATAAGACCCTTATCTATCTATCTATCTCTCTCTCTTCTCTCTCTCTCTCTCTCTCTCCTCTCTTTTTCTCTCTCTCTCCCCTCTGTCTCTCTCTCTCTCTCTCTCTCTCTCTCTCTCTCTCTCTCTCTCTCTCTCTCTCTCTCTCTCTCTCTCTCTCTTTTCTTCTTTTTCAAATGAATTATTATTATTATTATTATTATTTAGTATTAGGTTGGATGGAAGATAAGGCTTCACTAGCCTTAAACCCCGCCTTACAATAAAGACCCTTATCTATCTATCTATCTATCTATCTCTCTTTAAAAAGATTTGCCATACAATTGCTTGTTTATAGATGAAACTTTTATTGATTTTTTTATCAACTCATCTTTATTATTATTTTGTTAATTTGTTTAAATTTTTGTCTACAATAATATGTGTACTATACTTATGTTTTCAAGCTGTTATAATGTAACTTTTGTTGGGCTTGGGCCTTCCCCCGCCTTGTGTATACCAGGACGCAAATGTACCTGAGATTGTTTAAACAATAAAGAACCACTATAATAATAATAAAAGTCTAATAATTAAGGTATAATTAATAGGGTTTTTGATAGTCAACTGAGGCCATAATGCGCCACTCTAGCATATGATAGGCTAGAGAGGCCTTATAGTCAGGCGGCATACCCAAAGAATACTTCAATTTTACGTCCATTAAGTTGGCAGTGCCACATTCGAAAAACGAAATTTTATTACTGGTATCGTTAGTGGCTACGTTAGTGCTGGGTAGTGCCGTATGTCCCGTTGATAGTGCTGGCCTCGTTCCATGTCAAATCAAATACAAAAGACGAGCCAACTTAATGCTAGCAGTGCCACATTCGAAATTCCAAAAAATTTTTTTACTGGTATCGATAGTGCTACGTTAGTGCTGGATAGTGGCCGTAAGTTTCCCGATGATGGTGCGGCATACTTCCGCTACCCAAAGGCTGTCCAAAATTAGTGCTAACAGTGGCCACATTTAAAATTCGATAATTACTGGGATCGAAAGTGCTACTATAGTGTCTGGATAGCCCCCTAAGTCCTGGTGATAGTGCTGGCTTTTTTCCGCTACAATAACTGTCCAAACGTCAGTGCTAGCTGGGCCACATTTGATATATATCTACTAATATATAAATCTTTTTTTGACATTACTTGAAATAAATTTTCCCAAATTGCCTAACAGAAGTAACACCAACACAAATGAAAATTTGAACAATTTAAACCTTGTTAATCTGGCTCCATGCTATGCTATATCGCTGGTAAATTTCCATACTGTTCTAAATCCATTTTTTGAAAAAATCGAGTTAGGCATTCCAGCTTTTTTCTATGTACATTTATCTAACATTTTAGCGAAAAAAAAAGCAAAAATACTTATATAAAGGGTCATACTGACGATTCCATTTTGTTCTAATTACCCAAACGCACCATTCCCCCGATCCATAGTGTTCCATGTCCGTTATACCGCAAAACCCTAAAATAATTAATTCCAGGTTGTTCTATATCCCGAACCAATAAACTGTTAGCTTTGTCACTCGCCGCCCATAGCGGGTTTCGTTTGTATCACCTGTTGCAATACTACCCGCGGAAGTATTTCAAACTTCGTGCGTTGATCATATTAAATTTGAGATTGTGATTTTGAAATGACGTGTGAAGTGAGTGGAACGTTCAAAATGTTTAAAGCAGGTGCGGATACATCTGCAGAAGGGTGATGCCGAAGAAGATGTATTATCATTATTTGATGGTGGCACTGGCAGCTCAGATGAGGATTTTATTGACCCCACTCCAAAAAAAATATGCCACAAAAAGTGTGTCAAATACCTCAAATTGATTGAGTTGCTCCTCTATGATAGAAACTCTAGAACAAAGTTTTGGACAAGAAGGTCTAGGCCAAAGAAAATGCAATGACGTAATGTTTTATTTGATTGAACCTGCAGACTGGCACTCACTTCATTAAATGAATGTGAAGGCATTTTAAATGTTATTGTCAATTAATAGACCTACAAGTTCACTGGTTAAGACGTACTAGAAACCTTTGCCTACTTGTAAACCTATAAGGAGATTAGGTTAGGCCTAGGGTACTAGAAACCATTGCTTTCCCACAGAGCAAATGGTGGAAACAGGAGTAAATGTAGTTTGCTGGCGTGTCGCATATTGGGTCCAGCCAAGATGAACAGGCACGCACACCTGCATGCGCTCGACTGGGTCGCGTTGTGTTCGCAACAGGCGGCGACTGATTGCAAGATTGTCGGCAATTTACAAAGCTGTTACAAATCAAACAATACCGATTCACTGCTAACTAAAATTTAATGATCACTGTTTTAAAGCAATTGTGCTGTTTTATTTACATAGTACCGTATGTTTGTGTAAAAATTGAGAAACTGCAAATAACATTCGGTGAATTACTGTCTCGATAACACTTGGCACTGGCTGTTCTAGGCATAGCCGTATAATCATTTTTTTTTAAATAAAAAATAAAAAATGGATTGCACATAATATAAATCTCAATTGCCTACCTGCCGGTATAATCTACCTATCCTAAATAGGAAAGTCATTAATTAAGTCTGGTATACTAAAACATAAATTCATTGTGGAACTATAAATGGCTAGGACATAAGCGCCACAGATGAGATTTAAGATTAAAATTGTACGGGACGTCACTCCAAGCTATTTTTGATACGGGAGTAATAATAAAAATGTGGACATAGAACACAGCACCTTCATTGAACAGTTCCAACCGCTGTTCATTGTTCCATATCAATGCGAAAAAACTTTTTAAAACTTTTCGTATATAAACTGTACAATTTTTTCTACTTTTTAAGTGGGTTATCATAACTGCATGTCAAAAGGTGTCTTCTGTGAAATTTTCAGACTCTAATTCTAGGGGCATGGGAAACAACTGGACCTTTAGACGCCTTTATCTCCGAATGACACCGAACGGATATAGAACAGTCTGGAAATAAATGTGGATATAGAACAAAGCGCGTTCACTGAACAGTCCCAGCCGCTGTCCATTTGTTCCATATCCAATGCAAAAAAACTTAAAAAAATTCCTGTATTAAAACTGTATCATTTTTTCTACTTTTTAAAGTGGGTTATCAAAACTGCATGTCGAAAGGTGTCTTCTGTGAAATTTTCAGCCACTAATCTTTGATAGGGGCATGGAAAAAAAATACTGAACCTTTAGACGCCTTTATCTCCGAATGACACGGAACGGATATAGAACAGTCTGGAAATATGCCAGCGATATTTAATCCTGTCAAATAAGAATTTTTGGAGGAAATAATTGCGATGTCGCTGAATTTTTTCAGAGACCTTCCTTATATAATATTAATCAACATACTAAAACTCCCCTACAATCGGACTAGAGCTTCGGCTGCCATATTGGAAAATGGCGTTTCAAAAAGTGTTGGTTATCGAATACCTTCAAATTGGTTGGAGATAGACAAAATTTTGCACTGGCAAAAATATTCACCATTCAATTCCCTACAAATCAGGTGTTTTCTTTAGTTTTGGTAGGGGCAAGGGTTATGTCACAAACTCGTGGTTTATCTGTTGCTTATTGGAGTACCAGCTGATTTCATAATTTTCACGCCCAGCATCAAACAATGCCCGGTAAATCCGTAATAGTCTGTGGAACAAGCTGCTTAAACTATTCGCGGTCTCAAGGTTAAATGCCGGTGACGTCATTTTCCAACATGGCCGCAGCAACGGGTGCAAGGGAAGTAAATACAAGGATAGTAGATGGAGAAACGTCAAACGAAATTTTGAGTTATGTAGATATTTTCAAATACGTTGAAGGATGTGAATCGACTAGAAATATAAAAGAAGGCGAGGCCATAATAAATAGTGTAGTTTTAATAACGTGCGGGATTGTGGAACGTGTTCAAGATAATTGTTAAAAATGCTGGGGCTATGCCTACATTCAAGTGCGTTAGCTTCCAATTTACACACCTTTACCAGATTTTTAAAGCAAGGTGATAATCAAGGCAGTGTTTATTCCTATGGCCAGCCGTAATAACTTTGGATGTAATGGGCTAAAGGTAATAATAGCGCAAAATCATTCGTTCGGTCAAATATTTGATTGGCTCTAGGCATGCCGTAATAATAGTGACGTACGGTCACTGATGAAAGTGCTGGTAGGCCTACAGTGATGTGAGAGTTTGTTGGTCAGCTGTCTGTATGAATGCGTATACGGTTAGTTGCTTCTAGTAGACTCTTGAAAAATGCATTGTTAATTATTTCACATCGTAATAATAATTAGGACCCCATTTGTGTTCTATGTTCAAGGCTAGCAGCGTTGAGTGACTAATATAATATATATTAGTCACTCAACGCTAGCAGTGCTGAATGGCTGAACATAGGCCTACGGCTAGGCCAACATTACACATGGACCATCTTTCCGTTTTGTTTGTTACTCTCATTCTATGTTATACGTTCAATATGAATACCTAATTACAATAAATGCACTCAGCACTCGACGCGGTCGTTGGAGGCACAGTGTGAACCTCGTGATTCTCTTCATTTAGTACTTGCCACACATATATTATCTCCGACGTAGAATTGCGTCCGCGACGAGGCCGAATGTGATGAAATCATTTGCAGAAAAACTTGGTCCTAAATAGGATATTAAAAAAATAACGACCTAACGAAGATTTGAACAGCCGACCTTTCGCATAGAAACTCACTCTCGCTACCACTCTGCCACATTGTACTGTGGGGTCGGGATCTATAGCCTATGTTAGGTATGGTATCGCCTATGCCCGTACGATTATGTACACTCTGATATTTTATTTGTATTAATTGATTAATTGCATTATTTCGCGTCTATTTTTTCAGTTAAGAAACTGATTTACAAGGGAGGACAACTCAATAATTCTAATAGTCGTCCCCATTTCTTTCGTCTGTTGGTATAAGTATAACCTGGCAAAGCCGTCAGTTACACTAACATATTGGGTTTCCATTGGGAACTGACGGAAGGATACGTTAATATTTTTGTTTGTCAATGTGTTGCAGACGGAACATAACAATACTCGAGACTTTTCTCGCTTTTTATAGGAGGAAATTCCATTTTACTTATTTCACTGCACGCTATCCCCGTAAGCGCCTAGCCTGGACACAGCTAGCCTGCACCTTTTGGCTATGGGGAACATTTCTCCCGCCAGACTGCGTATCGAAGTTTTTGCGATCGCGAATAGGAACATTTCAAATCCGGAAACCAGCACCAAAATTTAGGAGCAGGTAAATGACATATTTTAGAATGTTATTTTCACGGGGGACACACATGGTAGCAAATAAGTCACCTGTCATGGCGTCCACAAGATGGCCGCCAAAATAATTCTTAAAATTGCTGTAACTCCAGAAGTAATCATCAGATTTGGATAAACTAGGTTTTGTTTTATTTGGTTTTTAATGCTCTACAAAAATGTAAGTTTTTCCGTAAATATAATAGTTTTAATTATATTTATATATTATTACAATGTATTGCAATTATAGCACTTTTTGGTGTATATATAATTATTTATACGTAGAATTCGCTATATTGTCATAAAAATTTCAGACTATACTAAAATAACGCCAATAAATCCAAAATTTAAAGTCCCGAAACGAAATTCCTGTAACTTTTTGATAAATTAATTAATTAAATTAAGCATTAATTAAATCCCAATTAAAAGTTTCTTATTCACTTACCAAAGTCACGTAGTGTATCACACAAGAACAATATGACCTCATTGAACCAAAAATATATTATTTCTAAAAATAATTTCCAATCACGTTCCTAGAAATTCAATTAATTCAATTAATTAAAAATAATGACAATAATCTCAATTAATTTTGTAAAATTAACACAATGTGGTCGACCTTTTAATCATTTTAAAGCTTGTTTTAAGGCGAATAAATGTAATGAAAAAATTAAATAATTAAATAATTAATCGCCGAATTAATTACATTTTAGTTAAATTATCCCACTTTTGACATATGTATTGTTATGTATACCTAAAACTCAAGCGATCGTCATAAAAATATACTTCTTTACTGACATAATCCCAATGAATCTGAATTGTCATGTCCCGGAACAAAATTCTTATAACTTACCGATTAATTAAGAAATCAAATGAAGAATTACTTATATCTCAATAATTGTTATTGTCACTCAATTAACACATACAAAATGCCAACAGAAGTATCAAATATAAACAATGCAAGTGGTATTTTAAAAATTAATAGTCCCAAAATTAAGTTCATGCTACTTTTCTGTTCATTGAATTTCCCACAAAATTATTTTCCTGTAAAATATGCATGCAAATGGTTCCCAGTGTGGCTGTGTTAATTTTACACAACACATAGTGATTATATCAATTAATTTAATTAATTTGTTAATTCAATTAACGGGAAAGTAGCATGAACTTCATTTTGGGACTATATTTTTTTTAAATTATACTTGTGTATAATTTATATTTCATTTAACTATAACATATTTATATATAAATATATATAAATAATATATAATATATATTATATATATAAATAATATATAATTTATATATAATATATATATAAATATATTATATTATATTATAAATTAAGGTTCTGTGAAAAAATCATTAAAATCGGATAAAGCATGTAGGTGTTATACGTCGAAGAAATTTAAAAAAAATCGAAAAAAAACGTAAAATTGCGATTTTCATGAGAAATAATTTTTCGATTGCGCTCAAAAAGTGGCAGTTCTAAGTTCAGAGATTTATAAGGTCTTCATAAAATTTCATCGCAATCGGAATATTATTATTATTATTATTATTATTATTATTATTTTTACACCAAGTTGAGGAAAAAGCAAACTATTATTTAACAACACAAGTATAACAACAATAGCACGATCACGGGCAAACGGCATATGCGATCTTGATGAAAATTTGAGGGGACCTTCGTTTTCTCTAAACTTAGAGATGTATTGTTTTTGGGTACAATCGAAGAAATATTTCTCATGAATATCGTACTTTTACGATTTTTTTGATTTTTAGTGCGATATTATCGTCACATTTGGGCCGATTCTGACCAAACGGGTGAAGCTACAACGTTCATTATTCACATGGACATTAAGATTATGGTGACGTAGTACCTTGTTAAAGAAAAAATTGAAAAATTAGCCAGAAACTATAGAAAAAAGGGTTTTAATATGTGTTTTTCGATTTTTAATGTGATATTTTCGTTACATTTGGGCCGATGCTGACCAAATAGGTGGGGCTACAACGTTCATATTTCACATGGACATTAAGGTTATGGTTATGAAGTACCTTTTAAAAAAAATTGTAAAAGCTAGCCAGAATCCATAGAAATAAATGTTTAAATATGAGTTTTTTTTAGGTTTATAATAACAAGTAACAAGAGAAACTAGACAACAATCACCTACAATGCATTCACAAAGCACTTGCAAAGGAAAAGTGGTTCCACGCAAATTAAAAACTAACAAAAACGCTCATCCATCAACGCGGCGGAACTTTAGCGTGTACCTAGTGTAATGTAACGACATTTTTTGTAGAGCATTAAAAACCTATTAAAGCAATACCTGGTTTATTCAAATCCGATGATTACTTCTTGAGTTACAGCCATTTTAGGAATTATTTTGGCGGCCATCTTGAGGTCGCCATGACAGGTGCAGTTACCATGCGTTTCCCCCGTGAGAATAACATTCTAAAATATGTCTTTTACCAGCTCCTAAATTTTGGTGCTGGATTCCGAATTTGAAATGTTTTTACGCTTGTTCCACGGACTATAGACCAGACTACTGATTGCACGACCGTCAAACACGTCCCCATAGAACTCAATATATCTACATTAATATTACATGAAGGTAAGGATATGTACATTTTCATGTCAAAAGTAGGGCAACTTTGGATAATTTTAACTTCCCTTACGAAAAAGCCAAACATTTTATTTCCGGGACATGCAAGATAATAAAAATGTAGATAACATTATATTTTACATTCTTTACACGAATCAAAAGTAAAGAATAGATTTCGCTCAACGACTCGGCCGTATCAAAAATTAAAGCGTTTAAAAATCGTCCTCCAAATTCACTTTTTGGACGACCCTGTACGCCGCATCCACCACTAAATAACTGGCCAACGAGTGGATTTTTACTTAATCATAACCACCGTAACATAATTTATCAGTTTTAACCAAAACAGGCAATTAAGGGCCATTTTGACTTCGATTTTGGAAAATTCAAAATTGTTATTTCCGGGATATACGAGAAAAAAATATTCTTAACACTCTATTTTCAAATCCTCACACGAATCTTAAGCCAAAAATAGATTTTGTCCAACGATTTGGTATTAAAAAAATAAAAACAGTTGAAAATCCTCCCCAAAATTTACTTTTTGGACGCCCCTGCTTGCCGCATACACCACTGGCCAACTGGCCAACAAATGGATTTCTACTGAATAATATTTACCATAAATTAATATATCAGTTTTAACCAAAACGGGCAATTTGGAGCTATTTTGACTTTGATTTTGGAAAACCCAAAAAAGTTATTTCCGGTACATACAAGAAAATAAAAATATGGATAAAATTCTATATGTCATTCCTCACACGAATCAAAAATCAAAAATCGATTTCGTTCAACGGTTTAACCTTTTAAAAAAAGGTTAAAAAACAGCACAATTGACCCTTTTGGCACCCCTGTACCCCGCACCCACCACTGGCCAACTGGCCAACAAGTGGATTTCTACTCCAAAATAACCACTTTAACATAATATGGGTCTCTATTTCTCCGCTTGGGGGGGGGAGGGGGGGGAGGAGGGTCTCACTAATGGTGGGTCCCGGTCTAAATCGTTTTGTTCTTGCATGCTGTGACTAAGGTGTATCGAATATTGCACGCTCAAGGTTACGCAAAATTCCGCTGGGAGATTGAGTAAACCTTTCACTCCTTTCTTTACACGTTCTTCGTACTGGCTGTTTTCCATAGTATTGTAAGCATTTCAAAATATGTTCTATAATTTTCTAGAAGTAATAAAATAATCTAGAAATTAACCAACTCTTTCCCGAACGTTGTTTAAACCTGGGTCTCCCACATCCCGGGTATAAAGGCGCCACTAGAAAAACGCCAATTGTGTTGTAAGACGAGTGAGCGAGTAATGTGTTGAGTACAGGGGAACATTTGCATTTAATTTGATTGATATACAAGGTATAAAAGATTAGGTTTGAGTTTAGTTAGTACTAGGAAGCTTCGCAAACGCTTTTTCAGGCGCGTTGTAGGATGAGCGTAATTGTTTAAGGGGTTATTTCACTGAAAATATATGAAGAACCAGCAATTTCGCATTATTATTATTTTAATTGTTTTTTAAGCTAACTTTTTTATTTATTGACTACATAAATTTATTTTATGCTGATATATAATGCTAAAAGCATTAAATCAATTTTTTATAGAGCGCTATGCATGCTATTTTGCATGGGAAAATGGCTTACCAGTACTGATATTAGGCCTAATCTAGGGCTGTATAGAGTGTTATTCATAACAATTTTAGTAAATTTTAAAGAATCCTAGATTAACAGGTTATAAAGGCCCTGTGAATTCATGTAAAATAAATAAACTGAACCTTTAGGCTATGTTACACTGAAATTTACCAAAAACCAACATAAATAAATTTTAAATGCTATTATCTCAAGACTCTTATTCTAGCACATTTGCTAACAGTTTTTCCTACTTCTTCTACAGTTTTTAAGATAAAAGGATAATTTCCTTTAAATATGCTCTCAAGTCTTATTCTGACAAATTCACCAGACAGTTTTTTGATGAGATTTATAGTCTTTAATGGGAAATATAGATTTGTTACAAAAAACATACTTTTTCCAACAAAGCAAAAGCAAAAGTTCATATTTATCAAACAAAACAAAAATAATAAAATCCGTCTGGTGAATATATAGATGTATTGTTTTTTTAATCTAATACACCTATCACTTAAAAAAAAAAAAAATTGTACAAGCCTTAGCATTATCGCAGGATCATAGCAAAATCGTAAAATTGCAATTATTATGAAAAATAATTGTTTGATTGCGCTCAAATTTCACACGAATAAATTAATTCATAAAATTAAGGTTCTGTAAAAAAAATCATTACAATCGGATAAAGCATGTAGGTGTTATAAGTCGATTTTTTTTAAATTGAAAAAATCGTAAAATTGCGATTTTTATGTGAAATAATTTTTCGATCGATTTTTCGAACCGTGCAGTTCTAAGTTCAGAGATTTCAAAGATCTCCAGAAAATTTCATCGCAATTGGAGTGTCAATTTAGCCGGTATCGTGTTAACAAACAGAAAAAAAAACATTCCGGATTTTTTCTCCAGTGTAGTGAAATGGAATCTTCTCTTCACTCGCTACGCTCATCCAATAAGGGCGCGAAAAATGTGATGCCGTAATGCGCTTCTCTAATCTTCTAGGAAAACGCTTAAGTCCCGCCGAGTTGTTGGATGAGCGTAATTGGTGCATTGAGCTGCCATGTGTTATGCCGATTTTCTGTTGTTCTGTGAAAAAATCATTACTAAGTTGAAGATTTTTTTAAACTTAATTTAATGTAATTTGATAAAAAATAAACTTCAATTTTTAATTTTTTTAATTAATCGTAATTTTAAAAAAGAAAAAAATCGAAAAATTGCGATTTTCATAAGAAATAATTTTTTCGATTACGCTCAAATTTCACACGAATATATTGATTCATAAAATGAAGGTTCTGTGAAAAAATCATTACAATCATATAAAGCATGTAGGTGTTATAGGCCCTAAGTCGAAGAATTTTTTTAAAAATCTAAAAAAATTGTAAAATTTCGATTTTCATGAGAAATAATTTTTCGATTGTGCTCAAAAACGTGGCAGTCCTAAGTTCAGAGATTTCGAAGGCCTCCACAAAATTTCATCGAAATTGGAGTATCGGTTTAGCCGGAATCGTGTTAACAGACACACAAAAATACAAAAAAAAAGATAAAAAAGATAAAAGAAAGAAAGATATAAAAAAAGAAAAGAAAATAAACCATTCCGGATATTTTTCTCCAGTATAGTTAAATGGAATCTTCGCTTCGCTCGCTACGCTCATCCAATCAACCTGACAACTGCTGTCAAACCACGATCGTTCTGCGCTCTGGTGGGAGATTAGATTGACCATTGCAAAATAGTGAACCTTGATTGTATGTTCGTGTGTTAAACTTTCTGTTGGCTCACTGCCCGAAAAATGTAGCGTTCTCACCGTCCAAAATCCATGTCAAGCTTTCCACCCCCCTCGACGATTATTGTGACTTACAAAATTCACGTATTTGATCGGTTTACACCAATAAAACATATTCGATTGAGGGCTTGTAAAAATGCTCTCGGGCTACAAGACTATTGTCGCCATTAGCCCGAAGGGCCCTAGTGGCAAAAAAATTAATAACGACCCTTGCCTGATGACGTGTAATATAAACACGTTTACATAATATTATAACATGCACTGTCAACGTTTAAAACCTGACCTATCTGCGAATTTGTATATCAATATTGTACTATTTTTATCCATGGGTTGATTTAATATTATTTTGGTCCGACGGTACGGGGTTTCTCAGCGGCGCCCACTACCATTGCCACGGTTACAACGTCCACAGGCCCACTGTCTTTTAGTTTTATAGTGGAGAAAAGATTACTAACTATAGTGCAAAATGTGATACCAGCATAAAAATTTGCTATTATGTAGATTTTGTAATGAGAAATTTGAAAATAACTGGCTCCACGATGGGGTCTAACTATTTAACTATTAATTAATTAATTAATATTAATTGGTTAATTATGTGACACGAATTTCAGAGTGGCAATAAATAAGTCATAGTTGGTATTAATTAAGAGCATTTTTCACCTTTATAAAGAAAAAAAATACATTGAAAAAATATATTGAAGTATACATAAGTTATGCTAATTTTCCTGATTTTTTAGTTTTTGAACCAAAAGATCAACGCCGAAGTAAAATTTATCCTTATCAATGATATCACAGTGTTCACAAAAGAGCTGGTTACTATAATTAATACATCATTTTTCAATTTTCAATAGTATTAATTACAATATATTTAACACAAATAACAATATGGCGTTAAGATGTCTAGCTATGGTACAAAATGTGATAACTAACTTAAAAATTTAGCAATCTTAAAGCTTTTGTAATGAGAAATTCGAAAATAACTGGCTCCAAGCCGAGTGTTTAGTATTTAACTATTAATTGATTAATTAACATTAATTAGTAAATTTAGTCTTTAATTTTTAAAGTGAAGACAAATTTATGGTGTTTGGTATCAATTGAAAGCATTTTTTACCAACATTAAGAAAAAAAATACACTGAAAAAATATATTGAAATATATACATGTTATAGTTAAATATGTTGATTTTGTGCTTTTTTAGTTTTTGAACCAAAAGATCAACTGTAAAATAAAATTTCTTCTAACCAATGATAACACAGTGTTCACAAAAGAACTGGTTACTATAATTATTGTATCATTTTTTTTTAATTTTCAATAAGTAATTACAATATATTTTACACAAATTAACAAATTTTCTTAAATCGAAAAGTTACAGAAACATGTTGTGTGACGTAGCAAAATGCATCATTTGACTTGTTTATATCAATCTTAAAGATTTTGTAATAAGAATTTCGAAAATCACTTGCTCCAGGCTGAGTTTTGAGTATTAAGCGTCAACATTCGCTATTATATAGTGGTATCTAGCACTATCATCATGCGGGGGATAGTTGCATGTGCCAAACGAATTCTTCAATTTCGCTTCACCCAGAGAAAAATAGCTCTGGTGCTTGTTGGATGTTGGTGCTTGTGGGTGACAAATACTTTTATTTGATACCAAAAATGACAAATTTTTCTTCACTTTAATATTTTCGGACACAAATAAGTAATTAATTTAATTAATCAATTCACAGTTAAATACTCAAAACTGCTGTACTCTGGAGCCAGTGATTTTCGAAATTCTTATTTCAAAATCTTTAAGATTGATATCAACAAGTCAAATGATGCATTTTGCTACGTCACACAACAATAACGTTTTTCTGTAACTTTTCAATTAAGACAATTTGTTAATTTGTGTAAAATTTATTGTAATTACTATTATTGAAAATTGAAAAATTGATATTTTATAAATAATAGTTACCAGCTCTTTTGTTAACACTGTGTTATAATTGGTTTGAAAAAAAATTACTTTAAAGTTGATCTTTTGGTTCAAAAACTAAAAATCACAAAATCAACATATTTAACTATAACTTAAATATATATTTCAATATATTTTTTCATTGCATTTTTCTTAATGTTGGTGACAAATGCTTTAAGATTGATATAAACAAGTCAAATGATGCATTTTGCTACGTCACACAACATGTTTTCTGTAACTTTTAAATTTAAGAAAATTTGTTTAATTTGTGTAAAATATATTGTAACTACTTAAATTGAAAATTGAAAAAAATGATGAAATAATTATAGTAACCAGTTCTTTTGTGAACACTGTGTTATCATTGGTTAAAAGAAATTTTATTTTAAAGTTGATCTTTTGGTTCAAAAACTAAAAAAGCACAAAATCAACATATTTAACTATAACTTATGTTTATTTCAATATATTTTTTCAATGTATTTTTTTTTCTTTATAAAGGTGAAAAATGCTCTTAATTAATACCAAACATGACTTATTTATTGCCACTTTGACATTCGTGTCACATAATTAACCAATTAATATTAATTAATTAATTATTAGTTAAATAATAAGACCCCATCGTGGAGCCAGTTGTTTTCAAATTTCTCATTACAAAATCTACATAATTGCAAATTTTTATGCTGGTATCACATTTTGCACTGTTGTGTTTAAGAAGACACCTTGATCGCACTATTATAGTTATGATCAAGTGAGAATTTTCTAGGAACCAATAATTTGGCCGGCGTTGAGCCAATATAAATTTTCTAAACTAGGGAAACGCCAAAGTCGTTGTTAGACGAGTGAGTGAGCCATGTGTTGAGTACCCGGTAACATAACTTTTCTTCCCCTACCTTAGACCTCCCTAGCCTATCATAGGCTAGAACATTTTTAAAAAAATTCTTCAACTTATAACACCTACATGCTTTATCCGATTTTAATGATTTTTTCACAGAACCTTAATTTATAATATAATATAATATATTTATATATATATTATATATATTATATATTATATATTATTTATATATAAATAATATATATATATATATATATATATATAATAAATATATAAATATATAAATATAAATATGTTATAGTTAAATGAAATATAAATTATACACAAGTATAATTTTAAAAAAATATAGTCCCAAAATGAAGTTCATGCTACTTTCCCGTTAATTGAATTAACAAATTAATTAAATTAATTGATATAATCACTATGTGTTGTGTAAAATTAACACAGCCACACTGGGAACCATTTGCATGCATATTTTACAGGAAAATAATTTTGTGGGAAATTCAATGAACAGAAAAGTAGCATGAACTTAATTTTGGGACTATTAATTTTTAAAATTACACTTGCATTGTTTATATTTGATACTTCTGTTGGCATTTTTTTGTATGTGTTAATTGAGTGACAATAACAATTATTGAGATATAAGTAATTCTTCACTTGATTTCTTAATTAATCGGTAAGTTATAGGAATTTTGTTCCGGGACATGACAATTCAGATTCATTGGGATTATGTCAGTAAAGAAGTATATTTTTATGACGATCGCTTGAGTTTTAGGTATACATAACAATACATATGTCAAAAGTGGGATAATTTAACTAAAATGTAATTAATTCGGCGATTAATTTATTTAATTATTTAATTTTTTCATTACATTTATTCGCCTTAAAACAAGCTTTAAAATGATTAAAAGGTCGACCACATTGTGTTAATTTTACAAAATTAATTGAGATTATTGTCATTATTTTTAATTAATTGAATTAATTAAACGAGGGAGCGGAGCGACTGAGTGTCTCCATTCAACTCAAACGGCTCTCATTCTGTGATTCTGTCTGTCTGTCTGTACGTCGAAAATCAGTCGAACTGCTGAACAGATTGGGCTGAAATTTTAAACGGACATCCGTAACGAGTTTACTGAGAACTGTTAACAAAATCAGCTAGATCCATTGCAATTTAAGCCTACAATAAATAAAAATGTGATTTTTTAAATATCGATAGCATTTGTTTAGTAGCAGCTAGCGGGCTGAGATCTACCTGGCTGACATAGCCCAGTGGTAAGCGTTTAGCTTACCGCATGTAGGGTTGGGGTTCGATACCCGTTAACTCGAACTTTTTTTATATTTTTATACCCACATATTATTTTTGAGGGGTGTTAAATGGGAAAGAAAAATAAGGTGTTTTTGTTTTATCTTGGAAATTTGTTAATGTTTAACGCTAATACGTTTTGAACATGATTCGCATTTTAAATGTTCAATTTAAATAACTATGGAAACACCAAAGTCGTTGTTAAACGAGTAAGTGAGCCATGTGTTGAGTACTCGGTATCATTCCCCATACTGGGTTAGATTCAGCCTTAGGTATAGGGGAGGAAAGGGGATGTTCCCGGGTACTCAACACTTGGCTCACTCACTCGTTTAACAACGACTTTGGCGTTTCCCTAGTTAAACGAGGGAGCAGAGCGACTGAGTGTCTCCATTCAACTCAAACGGCTCTAATTCTGTGATTCTGTCTGTCTGTACGTCGAAAATCAGCCGAACCGCTGAACAGATTGCGCTGAAATTTTAAACAGACATCCGGCACGAGTTTACTGAGAACTGTTAACAAAATCAGCTAGATCCATTACGATTTAATCCCTGATATTTTAAAATATCGATACCATTTGTTTAGTAGCAGCTAGCGGGACGAATTCTACGTGTCTGCCATGGCATAGTGGTATAAGCATAGAGCTTACCGCACGGAGGGTTGGGGTTCGATACTCGTTAGTTTTGAACTTTTTTATATGTTTACACCTACATATCATTTTTGAGGGGTGTGAAATGGGAAATAAAAATTAAGTGATTTTGTTTTATCTTGGAAATTTGTTAATGTTTCACTCTAATACGTTTTGAACACGATTCGCAAATTGAATGTTCAATTTAAACTAGGAAAACGCCAAAGTCGATGTTAAACGAGTGTGTGAGCCAAGTGTTACCTTGAAAATGAAAAAAAAAACTAAGAGTACCTGGGAACATCGCCGTTTCTCCCATATACCTAAGGCACGATCTAGCCCAGTATGGGGAATGATACCGGGTACTATACACATGGCTCACTCACTCGCTTATGTTGTTATGTTGATTAATATTATATAAGGAAGGTCTCTGAAAAAATTCAGCGACATCGCAATTATTTCCTCCAAAAATTCTTATTTGACAGGATTAAATATAGCATAGCATGGAGCCAGAATTTAACAAGGTTTAAATTGTTCAAATTTTCATTTTGTGTTGTGTTACTTCTGTTAGGCAACTTGGAATTTATTTCAAGTAATTGTCAAAAAAAGATTTATATATTAGTAGATATATATCAAATGTGGCCCAGCTAGCACTGACTGTTTGGACAGTTATTGTAGCGGAAATAAGCCAGCACTATCACCAGGACTTACGGGGCTATCCAGCCACTATAGTAGCACTTTCGATACCAGTAATTATTTGAATTTCGAATGTGGCACTGCTAGCATTAAGTTGGCTGCGTCTTTTTGTATTTTGATTTGACATGGAACGAGGCCAGCACTATCAACGGGACATACGGCACTATCCAGCACTAACGTAGCACTAACGATACCAGTAATAAAATTTTCGATTTTCGAATGTGGCACTGCCAACTTAATGGACGTTTCAATTTTAGTATAAAAGCATGAAATTTGGCATGATGATCGGACATACCCTACTGATGATTTAAGGAAATGGAGCCAATCTAAATTTACCCAGGAACCCCTCAAATCAAAGATGGCGTTCGTGATGATGGCCGAACTTTTAAAAATTATGGTTCTATGTTATTCATTTTCACTTTCCGCACGTACTTTTTAAGGACTGAATATAAATTTGAGGTTCAATTATTTTTTAAATCAGAAACCTCTCAAAATTAAGAAGGCGCCAAAAGTTT
>JAMZAV010007969.1:0-20160 GCA_024449915.1 Sweltsa coloradensis | reverse complement strand
AGTTATGAACACAAATAACTGGCACCAACTTCATGTGCCTGCTCACCAGGTTTCCCCAAGCTTGTTACTGACAACCGTCCGGTCCTGTTCGGTTCTTCTTGTGTCTCTTCTAAACTTCTGGCCCGATGTCCAAAGTGTGGGTCTCAATCTTCAGGTACTGCGCTACCCCCGCCAGGCGGGAGCGCTCGGTAGTTCTTCTGTCTTCAGGCTCTGCTCACCTTCTTCTTTGACATCTCGAATAGAACTCTCGTCCAAACCACACTTGGTTACCAGCTAATAGTTTGTTGTAAAACAGTCAGCATTCCTCTTAGTCAAACATAATCGAAACCATAACAACTTGTTCTACTTAGTGATACCATGCTTGATGTGCTCAGCGCGTACCTTCCGATGTAATCACAACACCATTGTTTAAATTACCAAACACTTCGTCCAAAATGCTAAAACAGGACATGAGAAACTAGGACGCTTCAACCGGTTAGGTCATATTGCGCCGCCTGTGAATGAAAGTAAATGAAAAGAGTTAATGCAGGTATGTTTGATGATTAGATTGTTTTCTTAGTGTATAAATAACAAAATAAAATGATGATGATGAAAGTAATAGCAAAATAAAAGTAATGTTTGTGAATGAAAAGAAAGAAAATAAAGAAATGTGTATGATGTGAATTAAATTTTGTTAAATAGATTACTATGGATGAGAAATTTAGAAAGTTTGTTGCCGTTATCATATGATAGAAGTTCTTCATATGATTGGGAGAGATCAAATTGCGTGCGCAAGGCATCATATTTGGTACATTCTGCTAGCATATAATGTACGGTTAAAGGTACATCACACATGTGTCACATATGGGAATAACCTTTTCTCTGGTTAAGAGATATCCGTGAGTAAGGCGTGTGTGGCCTATACGAATTCTAGACAATACCACCTCTTCTCTACGTGAGAGTCGAGACGTAGGTGGACGAATTTTATTAGTCAATGTGGGCATCACACTACGCAATTTGTTATTTTGCAACACATCCCAAGATGCTTGTCGCAAATCCAACAATCTTTGCTTGAATCCACTTTTGACATCTGGAACGGGAACAAGATTGAAATCAACGTCGCGACGCTGGGAAGCTTCCTTAGCAGCCCGATCAGCGTGTTCATTTCCCTCTATGCCAACCTGTCAAGGTATCCAGCAAAAATCTATTATATAACCCTTGGAGTTTAGTTTTCCTAAATTGAATTGGATGTCTTGTACCAAATGATGTCCTGAATTCTCGAGTTTTATATGCTTGAAGTGAACTTAAGCTATCTGAATCTAAAAGGTATTCTCCACAACGACAACGTAGAATGTTTTTAAGAGCATCACGCACTGTGCAGTGAAAACTAAACACACGACGCTTAGCATGAAACGTTCAGTTAAGGTGGAGCAATAAAAGGCACTTCCAAACTTTTTGTCAATTTTGGAGCCATCTGTGAGTACCAAAGTAAACCTTTGGTGTTCATGGCAAATTTTTCTGATGTCAATTTTGAATACACTATCGCAAGTAGAGTTTTTATCAAAACGACAAAGGTCGAATATAATAATCGGCTCTGGTGTAGACCAGGGCGGGTTATTGCTAAAAACAAAATTAAAAACTGTTGGCAGATTAAATTCTATAAGATTAAACAAAAGTTTACATCTTAACCCCGTTGGAAGGGTTGCCATCGGTTTGTTATCAAAGTGTCTGACATATTTCACATTAAAAACATCATGGTTTGATGGATGGTTGGGCATAGATTTAATTTTCATTACGTACGTACTTGCTGAAGAGTATACGAAACATCGACAGTCTATCTTGGAGCAAAGATCCGTAGATTCTCAACATGCAAGTCCTGTCTTTCAAGAACTTTCAATAGGCTGATTTTCAACATGCAACTTTTGCGTTACTCAACAACGTGGTGTTTCCAATTTGGCTTTTGGTCAAACACCATCCATGCCGAGAAGACGGACATATTGGTTTAAATTAAAGTTCTATATTGTTCGCAACCGTCTTCGGAATGGTTAAGTCGTCATAGTATATCTCCTATGCGCATATTATATTAGTCCATCCGTCTGTGTTGGCACCAAGACTCCCAATGAAAACCGAACATGACCTCAGAATGACTCGCGGTTTTTTGTTCACGATTTCACCAACAATACAACGCTTTCACTGACCACATACGACGACGTGAGAAACTAGAACGCTTCAACCGGTTAGTTAATATTGCGCCGCCTGTGATAGTTAAAGTTGATGAAATGAGTTAATGGTGTGTTTGATGATAAGATTGTTTTCTAAGTTTATAAATAACAAAATAATAATGATGATGATGATAGCAATAGCGAAACAAAAATTATTTATGTAGATGAAAATAAAGAAATTAAAGAATTGTGTATAATTTAAATTAAATTTTGTTAAATAGATTACTTTGAATGAGAGATTTAGAAAGTTTGTCGCCGTTATATGATAAAAGTTCTTCATTTGATTGGCAGAGATCAAATTGCGTGCGCAAGGCATCATATATGGTACATTCTGCCAGCATATGATGTACGGTTAAAGGTTCATCACATGTGAAACATCTTAAAATAACCTTTTCTCTAGTTAAGAGATATTCGTGAGTAAGACGTGTGTGGCCCTTTTTGAATTCGGGACAATACCACCTTTTCTCTACGTAAGAGTCAAGACGTAGGTGGACGAATTTTTTTGTCAATGTGGGCATCACAATACGCAATTTGTTATTTGTAGGTGATAAAGGGTTTTGGTTTGTTAATGGATGGTTTTTGTTGGAATTTTAAAACTTTAATTAAATTAAATAAAGTAAATAAGTAAAAAAAGAAAATTAAAAAAAAGTTAAAATTAAGTTATAAACTTGAGCGTTTCAACCGGTTAGGTCATATTGCGCCGCCTGTGATGTTTTAAGATAATGACATGAGTTAACGATATGTGGTTGATGGTTATATTCTGTTGTGCTATATACATAAAGAAAAAGAAAACGATAGAGATTATAGTAAAGCAATCAAATTAATAATATTGATACGATTAGTTGGGTGTTCGCGTACATAATCTTAATGACCGGATTGCAGGCTCATGCTGGCTGTGATAATACAGTATCATCAGTTAGTTTTGATTCAGGCGCGTCAACCGTTAGGTGACGCTACGCTAGCCTACGTGGTCATCGTTCGAGTTGTCTTGGTCGTTGTCGTCGGGGAGGTCGTCAAGGGAAAGGGATGGGTCCCGATGATGACTGCCAGAGCTCGCCTTTCTCGTGGAGTGATATACTCCCCTACATGCTAGCTGATGTTTGCGAGTTGCACTTAATCTCTTTCCTCGTCTTTTGAGAGTAGCAGAGCCACGCTCTGGGTTAATTCTACCCCGGGCCCAGACGGGTGTTATCCCATGAGTAAGTCCAGCTTCTAACGTACGTCTCACTGTGAAGCTAGGTCGTACCAACGAGAGAGTAACCTCCTCTCCCTCATTGGCTGATACATATCGACGTGCATTCACTTGTCCGTGTAGCATGTACGCCTCAGTAGTATAGAGCGCATCGCTTCAAGGTGTGTTTATAAATCTCTTCCCGGTACGTTTCATTGTGATGCTAGCATATGTATAATAAATAAGCATGTGAATACGAAGACAAAAGAAACTTGGGCGCTTCAACCGGTTCGGTCATATTGTGCTGACTCTGAGAAAAGTAAGACATGTTTTAACTCCATAAGAATAGCATTGTTGGTGGAGGTGCTGGGTCCTCGCTTCTTAAAGGTGGGCTGTAGTTAAAGTGGGGTAAATTTCAAAAACGCGTTTTTTATGTATTAAACACATTTTTGACACGATTTCGATAACCCCAGTTAAAACCCGAGCTCAAACGCACGAGCCGTTCAAGAGCTAGCCCGCCTCAAAGTTGGAGGGGTGGGGGTGCCTACGTCACCGCTCCTTAGTCTCGACGGCCGCGGGTCGCTGGCTGCAGCCAACTACACACTATGCGTGCATGGCTCAAGCCCGTGCTTTCGCCGGACTCACTACCACAATAATAGTATAATGCAAAATATATTTAATAACAAACTAAATAATAAACTCACCAATTAGTTATTCAAAATACTCTGGCTCGTATCCGTCAGCTGCTTTAAAACCAACGTAGAACCCTGTTGATTCTGGGTACCTTTCGCGAATACAGTTCACAACACACGATGGGATAACTTTCCTTTTCTTTTTGCCAAATGTTGACCATGAATTCATCCAGTAAACAAATTGTTTGTAAGCAACGTAGCGATATGTATTATTAGATGCTTCGTTTAGAATTAGTAATTGGCTATCAGGCGCATGCAAAGCCAATAAGTGACGTGCTGTGTTCAGTGTATCAAGATTTAACACGACACTTTCAAAAGATATATGTTCTGTGATACAGTCAGCACTGCCCCGATGTTCCCTTATTACTTTACTGTCACTGCAACACACACTAGTTTCGTCTATCAACGTGATTACGCACTCCCCACAATTACACGAATCAATATTCCCTGATCTGCCTATAAGTGTTTTTTTTTTGTGGTCTCTTGTCCTGCTTTTTATTCTCCTTTCTATCAGAACGTCGAGGCTCAAAACGATAGGGTTGAATACCGGCCATCACACTCACAAGATACTATCGTACTGACTGCGTGGTGAAAGTTTATGACGCAGTACAGAAGACTCCAGAAAATAACTTTGGGTGTCTTATTGTGTTAAAACGGTCATTGTTCACGGAAGAGCCCCAACCTTTTAACCCCCATTTACTGTGACCAATCATTTTGGACAGTTGAAAGATATATTGCGCCATTACACAAATACACGTCATGTTATACAGTGTATGGAAGTTTTGACTCCATTACTAACTCTTTCTGCGTGGGTGGGGAAACGGAAATAGGGTAGAATACGTGAATTGAAGTCTTCAGTCTTGCGTTACGCTTTGATTTTTCTTTGAAATACATGAGTGATACAATGAAACTAGGAACTCAAAAGAGATGTACTAAATTATTCCACAACGAGGCGAAGTGGCACACAAGGGCTGTCCTATGAGGACTTTATGTTGTGACCCCCCCCCCCCCCCCAAACAAACATAAGCTTTCTCGATTTGGATAGTCGGGAAACACTCCCGTTAGGTGGAAGTGGAATTGTTAATATTTAATACAATCCAGAAATTAAAAAAAACATCCCGATCGGGGTACGAACCCGAGTCTCCCACCCCGATCGGGATGGATTTTTTAATTTCTGGATTGTATTAAATATTAAAATATAAGCTTGCAAGAGTATTCTTTTGACTTACCATTAGCAGTTTTGACGACAGATCTAGTATTTGTGGAATCGGCTGAATCGAGATGAGTGAAGTTCATCGTCAGATGGGCGTGGAATCGGTGCAATATTTTTAGGTACATTTGCGATGTATGGATCGTTTTCGATGTGTAGATTCACTTGGCCACTGGCATATGCACACACTTTCTCCATTATCTCGTCACGCCAAGTATAACTTTTGTCCATCGGATTGACCGCTCCACGTATTTTTTTTGTTGATTTCGAATATCGAACTTCTGTTCGACAAATATCCCTACCTATATTTAGATTATGATCTATTATTGCAAGCATTCCGCGAAGTACCATACCGTAGTACGAGAAATGAGATTTCTTCGGCAGGTACTTTAATCGAACATTGTGATACGACTCTAAGCTCCCGGTATGGCAGTAATGTTTGGTGTGTTTTTAAGTCCTCAAGAAATCTATTCTCGGTAACTATATGATGGAGAAGCTTATAATCGTGAGAGTTTTTATTCAGCCAATCCAAATCACGTTCGTCGTCTTCATCTAGATCTGCGTGGGCACATTTGTGAACGTGTTTCTTGCCTTTCCAAGTGTGATTGTTAGTTATATGTTCCAGAATAGACGTAAACTTTTCTATCAAAATTTCCTCATTACCCTCACATGTCATTGACGACCACCACAGGTGGTTTAAAACACTAGATTTCCACATTTCCAAGCCAGGTGCATTTTTGGTAACTGATTTTAATCGTTTTGCCAAGCTTTTTGCTATGTGCCAAACGTCAAATTCATGAATAACACATGGATACTTTGTTCTCAAGAGTTTTCGAATACCACGGTGCCGATCAGAAAGAAAAAGTTTCAATTGTATACCGTACTCTTTAATCCTTGTTAATAGTTTATCACAGGCGGGCTTCTCCAACTCTCCATCTACCATTCCTTTTTGAAGGACAATGAAATCTATTATTTTGTCATTGTCAACATTCATTACAGTGTAAGTGACATATTTAGCGCAATACCCCGGGGAATCAAACTGACCGTCACCGGCGAGACGCGCACCTGACTCGGACTCTCTTAGCTCTCGGATGTTGTCGTCTCTGTGCTCTGTCCACGTGTGCTTGATAGCGGGGCCAATGAATCGACGAACAATGTTATAAAATGTTTTTTCGCACATAAAACACAGATTCATTGTTTGCGCAAAATAATTGAATTTCGCAAAACTCATGCCAGTGGTATACATTGCCGTAGCTAGCCTTATCGTTCCTAAGCCAAATCTCTTGGTACATTTTTGCGAACGCCATGTTACGTCGTGACCCTTTACACATCGAGTTTGCACCGTTAAAGACGATCCTTTGATTGATTGTTCTACACTTGTAACCGAATTGCCGCATTTTAAACATCGAAAAAACAGCTCTTTCAAACATTCCCAAAAAACGAAGAATACACTGTAGGCTGGCCTTTCTTTCGACTTGGAAAACGTTTTTTTACTGTCACTCTCATCACTAGATGACACGTCGTCATCACTAGATAATACGTCGTCATCACTAGATGGTACGTCGTCGTAACTAGACACGTTCGTCGTCAGTAATGCACTCGGAGGAAGAACACTCTGACGATACATCCACGTCTTTATCATCCACAGGGGCGTCATCTTCGATGTTCTGCCAACGACAGTCAAAACCAATTAATTCGCATTGAATTCCTATTTCCTGGGTGGACTTCTCGTTCAACACAGTTGAGCCGACATGAATTTCTACCTCCGGCTCAACATCTAAACATTGTAACTCCGTATCAAAACTCTCGCTTTCTGTGACAGCATCACTCACTATCTTTCTTCTTAGGTAAGTCGACACTCGGCGCTTTTTTTGTGACTGGCTGAAACGATGAATCACCCCCTTTTAATTTTATTGACGGTATTGAATCCTTTTTCAACACGGGATTTGAAATTGAGCCTAATAAGCCAAACTGATTTTTGAAATTAGATGATATTTCAAAGTCTTCGTCAGTAAAGTGGGTTGCACATACAACTGAATATTTACTAGGTGTAAACCCCACGCGATTAATTTTTCTTCAACCAAGATTTATGGCGACTTGGCGATCTATCACGATTTGGAAACTTGTGAAAACTAACTTTCTTTCCATCGACGATCACTGATTTTCCTGACTGATTATACTGCACCCGAATACACAACATATAGTCATATTAACGCGTGTTCATGTTCATAATCATGGGGTCATTTAGCAATAAAATACACAATAAAATACGTTTTAGCACAAAATCACAACACTGCCACCTGGCATTCAGTCAATAAGAATAATAAAATTAAACGCTTCGATAACTACATAGTATGTAGGCTACACACGTTTTACATTGAATTAGACCGATGGTCACTTCGCATTGCTACCCCTATAACGCCCACACATGTACTAAAGGGAAGATGTTGTTCCCTGCTAGCACAGTCAGGTCAGACAGCATGAGGTCCGCGCGGGCTGCGACCGCTGGGTGAGTGGGAGCGGTGACGTCACGGACGGCCACCCCAGAACTTCAACGCGCTGTCGTTTCGCGAGTTCTTATCCATTTTTGATGGGGTTTTCGGCATTATAGTTTTTACATTGTCATTCTTAAGAAAATTCTCGAATCCTTGAGTACAGCCCAACTTTAAATTGTATTATTTCTTAGTTATTTTCGAGTTAATATTACAGAGGGTGATATATTGTTGTGATAATATTTTTAAGTACAGCAAACGTGACGGTTAATTTATTAATTGTGTTTAAAATATGTATGTTCGTGTACTATAAGCAACAAATTGCATCTCTGTACTAAACTGAAAAATATACTTTTTTGGACCATTTATTCAACAATCATTTTATCCTGGCATATCCACATGCAGGGCTTTGGTTGTGTTAAAAATAAATAAAACCATATACTATGGCTTAACACCACTTTATAGGCTACCTAAATATCTTAAAACAAAATTTAGGAAAACATAAAACCATTTATGAATGCCCTCTCTGAGCCATTATAGGTAGGCCTCTCATTCACTATACACTAAATTATCTTCAAAATAGTTGCAAAGGGTGTTAATAAACTGAAATGACGACGACGTGAGAAACTAGGGCGCTTTAACCGGTTAGGTCATATTGCGCCGCCTGTGAATAAAAGTTGATGAGATGAGTTAATGCAGGTATGTTTGATGATTAAATTGTTTTCTAAGTGTACAAATAACAACATAAATTGATGATGATGAAAGTAAAAGTAAAACAAAAGTTATGTATGTGAATGAAAATAAAGAAAAGAAAGAAATGTGTATGATGTGAATTTAAATTTTGTTAAATAGATTACAATGGATGAGAAATTAGAATGTTTGTCGCCGTTATCAAATGATAGAATTTCTTCATATGATTGGGAGAGATCAAATTGCGTGCGCAATGCATCATATTTGCTATATTCTGCTAGCATATTATGTACGGTTAAAGGTTCATCACATGTTTCACATATGGGAATAACCTTTTCTCTGGTTAAGAGATATCCGTGAGTTAGGCGTGTGTGGCCTATACGAAGTCTAGACAATACCACCTCTTCTCTACGTGAGAGTCGAGACGTAGGTGGACGAATTTTATTAGTCAGTGTGGGCATCACACTACGCAGTTTGTTATTTTGCAACACATCCCAAGATGCTTGTCGCAAATCCAACAATCTTTGCTTGAATCCACTCTTGACATCTGGAACGGGAACTAGATTGAAATCAACGTCGCGACGCTGGGAAGCTTCCTTAGCAGCCCTATCAGCGTGTTCATTTCCCTCTATGCCCACGTGTCCAGGTATCCAGCAAAACTCTATTATATCACCCTAAGAGTTTAGTTTTTCTAAATAGAATTGGATGTCTTGTACCAAATGATTACTTGAATACATTAGTGTTATAGCTTGAAGTGAACTTAAGCTATCTGAACACAAAAGGTATTCTCCACAACGACAATGTAGAATGTATTGAAGTGCGTAACAAATGGTGAATAACTCTCCAGTGAAAATTGAACACACGTCGCTTAGCCTGAAACGTTCAGTTAAGGTGGAGCAATAAAAGGCACTTCCAACCTTGTTGTCAATTTTGGAGCCATCTGTGAATACCAAAGTAAACCTTTGATGTTCATGGCAGAACCATCAAGAGGTTTCGCCGTTCTTTCAAGGAGGACACACCTGACTCGGCATACAAACTGACTTCCGTGCTTTTTCGAAATGCACCAAGAGCTAAACGAAGACCACAATGGTGGACAGTGTCTAGAAGTTTAAGGGTTGTGTCACGTGCTGAAGAGTATACGAAACATCCATAGTCCATCTTGGAGCAAACTAGAGATCCGTAGATCCTCAACCTACAAGTCCTGTCTGCACCCCACGATGTATTGCTGAGAACTTTTAATAAGTTTGATTGATACAACATGTATTTTTTGCGTAAATCACAACGTGGTGTTGTAAATAATTTAGCTTTTTGTCAAATTCCAAACCGAGAAGACGGACATTTGTTTCAATTGAAGGTTTCATTGTTAAACGGGAGTTGAGTAAGAAAAGTTTAAACCCCATAAGAATAGCTTTGTTGGTGGAGGCGCCGGGTTCTCCCTTGATTTTATTATTTCTTTGCTATATATCCAGTTAATATAACGGAGGATGGTATATTGTTTGGATAATAGTTTTAGGTTAAGCAACCGTGACGGTGATTTTTTTTTTGTTTATTTGGGTTAAGGACGCGTCAACCGTTTGGTCAAAATGCACCAATCTAGCCAAGAGGATATGGGGGAGGGGCCCATGCTTATTAGAATCAACAACGGGTAAGGGGCGGAAGGGGTGTTTACGTCGCGGTCGTCATTGTCTTTGTCATCGTTCGTTGTGTCATTGTCATCGTCGTCGTGAAGGTCGTCTCTAGTTTCGGAAAGTAATATACTCCGATCTTACTTGCTGATGTTTGCGAGGTGGACTTTTTCTCCCAACACCGACCCAACTTGCCGGACACGATTCCAAGATAAACTAAGTTTGCTACAGAGAGACGACGACGACGTAAAAAACTAGGGCGCTTCTACCGGTTAGGTCATATTGCGCCGTCTGTGATAATGAAATTTGATGAGATGAGTTAATGTTGCTAGAGCTCTCCTCTGGTTTCAGAGAGTAATATATTCCCCTACGTACAAGCAGATGTTTGCGAGATGGACTTTTTCTCTTTCCTCGCCTTTTACCATCAGCAGAGCCATGTGGGCCAGATTCCACTCCGGGCCCAGACGCAGTTTATCAAATTCAACCAAGATCTAGGATGGCTAGACGCAGAAATACATAACCCATGAAACTATATAGCCCTCATTCCAGTTCAGATACTGGCCTTCAGCAGCCAAATCAACGCAGAATTGGGACCTGTACGATCCTTGTCTTCATGGATAAACTATCATAAAAGAATGTGAAAAGGTAGTCCTAGGACCAATGATTTTTTCTTATTTACTGCATTTGCATGTAATGTTTTAAAGTCCTACCCGGCACCTCACCAACCAATGGTGGAGGTGCCACAGACTTGGCGTGTATAAAGAGGATTGCGCGAACGCTACGCACTGCACAGTAGTGTTAATATATTTTTCTCAATAACTTAATTTCAGTGGCGTTTCGTGCCTTCAAAGCCTGGTGGGCAAGTAGATTTAATTCATGTTTTTCACACTCATTTTTCTCGGAGAACTACCAGGACCAACCTGGTCGATTTGAATCCTAACCATGTTATTGATAAATGCTTAAAACAAAAATGTAGCAGTATGAATAACTATTATTACTAAGGAATAAATGTAGCCACAGTTTATAAATTAAATATATTATTAAATATAGTTAATTCAAAGTCGTAAAAATACTAAGTTGTTTCAAAATAACTTGTTTGAATTTAACCAGGTTAAACATTTGAGTAACATTTGACATGTAAATAGATGCTAATATCGTTCCAATTTGACATTTTGTCATATTTTTACCATGTTGTCGATTACGCAAAGTATTTGCGTCGAATTTGTCCGCCCGTCAGTGTTTTACATGGATGGGGCTAGGTCCGATTTGCCCTCTTGGTACCGTACGCTGCGATATCCGCTCGATGTGGGCGGAGCTACACGTGCAGCTGAGGCATAGGGCGACTAGGGCTAGCCCAGAGTAGCCCCTCTTGGTACCGTACGCTGCGATATCCGCTCGATGTGGGCGGAGCTACACTGCAGCTGAGGCATAGGGTGACTAGGGCTAGCCCAGAGTAGCCCCTCTTGGTACCGTACGCTGCGATATCCGCTCGATGTGGGCGGAGCTACACACGTGCAGCTGAGGCATAGGGTGACTATGGCTAGCCCAGAGTAGCCCCTCTTGGTACCGTACGCTGCGATATCCGCTCGATGTGGGCGGAGCTACACACGTGCAGCTGAGGCATAGGGCGACTAGGGCTAGCCCAGAGTAGCCCCTCTTGGTACCGTACGCTGCGATATCCGCTCGATGTGGGCGGAGCTACACACGTGCAGCTGAGGCATAGGGGACTAGGCTAGCCCAGAGTAGCCCCTCTTGGTACCGTACGCTGCGATATCCGCTCGATGTGGGCGGAGTTACAACACGTGCAGCTGAGGCATAGGGTGACTAGGGCTAGCCCAGAGTAGCCCCTCTTGGTACCGTACGCTGCGATATCCGCTCGTGTGGGTGCAGCTACACGTGCATGCTGAGGCATAGGGTGACTAGGGCTAGCCCAGAGTAGCCCCTCTTGGTACCGTACGCTGCGATATCCGCTCGATGTGGGCGGAGCTACACACGTGCAGCTGAGGCATAGGGTGACTAGGGCTATGCCCAGAGTAGCCCCCTCTTGGTACCGTACGCTGCGATATCCGCTCGATGTGGCGGAGCTACACGTGCAGCTGAGGCATAGGACGACTAGGGCTAGCCCAGAGTAGCCCCTCTTGGTACCGTACGCGGCGCGATCCGCTCGTGTGGGCGGAGCTACACGTGCATGCTGAGGCATAGGGTGACTAGGGCTAGCCCAAAGTAGCCCCTCTTGGTACCGTACGCTGCGATATCCGCTCGATGTGGGCGGAGCTACACACGTGCAGCTGAGGCATAGGGTACTAGGGCTAGCCAGCGCTAGCCCCACATGAAGTATCGTAGCTTCACGTGGATGCCGCGGCCGGTGCTGCGATATTTCTTTAACTACTCTTGACTCGAATTCTATTCTTGGCACGGGAATTAAAATACGATTGTAATGAAATAAATAATTCAAGCGATTTTTGATTATTTGTGCTGTGCTAGAAATTGTGGTGGGGCTCAGCCCCACCTGCCCCTATGCAGGAAACGCCACTGCAACTATTTTAAAGGTTCAGCTTTAACTTTGAGTGGGCATGCAAGCAAGATATGATCCAACGATAAACTGCTACCAGCTCACATTACTTAAATCTTGTTCTAGCACAACATCAAACATGACACGGTAAGGTACACATGTGACCCTGAAAACCATGTCGGGTCGGGTTCATCTTTACACACATTGACGACGTGAGAAACTAGGGCGCTTCAACCGGTTGGGCCATATTGCGCCGCTTGTGATATTCAAAGTTAATGCAATGAGTTAAGCCGTGTTTCTTGAATAAATTATTTTATTAGTTTATAAAATAAGATATATTATTGGAGATGATAGTAATAGAGAAACAAGATTTATTTATTTGAATTTATTTTTGGTTTACTTGGATTAAGGACGCGTCAACGGTTAGGTCATAATGCACCAATCTAGCCTAGGGGATATGGGGAGTAGGGGTTCATGCTGGTCCGAACCAGCCACGGGTAAGGGGCGGAATGGTGGTTTCTCACATCGCGGTCGTCATCTTCTTTGTCATCGTTCGTTGTGTCAATGCCATCGTTGTTTGAGAGGTCTTTAAGGGAAGGGGGAGGTGTCCCGGACGACAATTGCCAGAGCTCACCTCTAATTTCAGGGAGTAGTATACTTCCCTGTTACTATAGCTGATGTTTTCGAGGTGGACTTTTTCTCTTCAATTGCCTTGTACGATTAGCAGAGCCATGCTCTGGGCCAATTCTACTCCGGGCCCAGACGGGTAAGGTTTATTCCTTATAGTTGGTTAACTCAATTTGTTTCAGTAATACTAACACATGTACACAAATATGGAATAAGCTGAGGAGCTAACCTTTGAATAAAATGCTAAAAATTTAACCGAAGATAAAGCAATTTTTGTCTGTGGAGACTCTTCCCAGGGTGCAAAGAACGCCCGTCATATCTAGGTTGTAACTTGTAAAATTATGAAGGGATGTCCGAGGGCTGTTTAAGAGGACTCAATTCGTTGTATTCTCATTAGAGTCTAAGGAAAACCTCGGGAAAAAACTTGAGTTAGGATTGCCTGTTTCGACGGGATTCGGACCCAGGTCCTCCAAAATCAGAGTATTGCGCTTAAAGTTTGAGCCAACACTGTCGGTCAATGCAGTGATTGAAATGAGCTATACGAAGACAGTCGGAGAACGGAATAAACCGCATGCGTTTTGAGTGCTGCTGTGCTGAACTAGTGAGACAAGAATGGGTAGGACGTATTCTAAATTACGACGACGTGAGAAACTAGGGTGCTAAAAAACCGGTTAGGTCAAATTGCGCCGCCTGCGATAATGAAAGTTGATGACATGGAATTAAGATAAAGTCTTTTTTGCGTTATAGGCCTACACCAAAATTTCAAGCCAGAGAGCATGGAAATTCACTCGATCCTAAGGAAACAGAATATGTTGTCTATGTTGTCTATGTTGTCTAGTATGCTAGGCTTAACTTTAAAATGTTAAGTTATCTCCATTGCACAATCTGGGTAATTGTTATTTAGGCCCGGTATTTCAATCTCCAGTTAAAGTGGCTAGTAGCTACTTGGCAGTTAAATTTAACAACCACTTTTAACTACCAGTTACCATTATTGTGTGTTTCAATGACATTTTACTTGGCAGTCAGCTACTGAGGACCTCCCCCTAGCTGTGATTGGTTGAAGCTATTTTACTGCCTTGTAAACGTTGTAAATGTGTGGTTGTGTGGTAAGTAGCATCCAGGAGGCAGTGATAGAGTCGAGAGCGAGCGGGCTTTGTTTACCTATACAGACGACTGTATCAACTTGATCCTTATTAAATTTAAGTTTTACAATGGACGTAAGAAGAAACAGGGCAGGTAATTTTTCACCTCAAGAGAGGAGCCTACTAATAGAGATTGTAGAGGCATTCAGATCTGTAGTGGAAAATAAAAAAACTAATGCAATAACTTGGAAACAAAAGTCATCTGCATGGGAGCAGATTGCTAGAGAATTCAATTCTGCTAGTGGGGCTGCTCACAGGAGCAGCGAATCACTTAAAATTAAATGGGATGCCATTAAAAAAATGGAAAAGAAGGTCGCAGCCGTTGAAAAAAAGGAGATTGTGTTAACGACAGGCGGAGGAACTGCCAATCTCCCAGGCAAAGAGTCAGACAGTGAAATTGTGCGCTCCATAATGTCTGTCAGCTTAAGGGGATTGACAAACCCTTACGACAGTAATCGAAGTGTGGCTGCAGCAGCTGAAGGTATGTATAGACCTAGAATTGACCTAGCCTAGCATAGGAATAGGCTAGGGGCTAGGCTATTAGGCATATCTTTAAATACACAGATTAGCTATAGGCCAATGCCCTTTTACTTTATTGTCTAGACACAAACAAAATATTAAATATACATTCATTTTCTTAGGTGTGAGCCCATTCACAAAAGAAGAAGGAAAGGATAGTGAAGAAGAATACGTAAATGATGGAGATTACGATAATTGGTCTAAAGATACCCAAGACCAACCAATGGAGGGAGAAATAGACGTAAGTTCTATTTGTAAACAAACACCGAGGCCAAGACCTCAAGTCAACGTTTATCAGACTTGAAATTAATATTCTAGATATTTGGTGGAGGTGCCGGGTCAGGACATACTAGATAATGTTATTGTGACTTTAATTATTTGTTACTGTAGCCTAACGGTATATGAATAGTTCTGTAGGCTACCTTTTAGGACTGGGCAATGACATTCTAAAATTAAATTTAAAACTTAAATTTAAAAATGTAACTCCATTGAAATTACCGGTACTAGATTTTAGCATTTTTTATGTAGACGTACATTTTAATATTTTGATATGAGGACAAGTTTCGATATTGAAAATATTCCCATTGTCAATATCATATCGAAATATCGATTTTTTGCTCAGCCCTTTAAAAGGCTACCATATAGGCCTAATCTTAAATTTAATTTGTTTTTCTTTTGCAGCCTGTCAATGATCAATTGTCACCGGTGCACCTTCAAAGGCAAATCATTGTTGAAGATTTAAGGTCCCCTCAATCACAACAATCGTGGTCATCATGGACACCTGCCATGATGAAGCAGCCGGTACACCCAGCTCTTGTGAAGGCCGGAGCAATTAGCTATGCTTTAAATGTACCTGGGTATCAAACAATTAAGCCTACTGAGATAAAAGCTACTGAAATTAATTCATGCCAGGAAACTCCGAAAGCGAAGACAAAGACTGCAGGTAATTAACATAATTGATCATATCAATCATTAGGCCTATTTTTGGATGTTCCAAAATTTTGACATATTAGCGTAGATCATTTTGACATTAAAATTATTTTTTCAGCCTCGTCCAGATTTTCACCTTCATTTGGGAAAAATCTTGCTACCAGAAGACGACCAGCCTGTCCTAAGAAAAAACTTACACCGTTGACCGAAGCGGGAATACGGTTTGCCGCCCTTGCTGAAGAAAAGCAAGAAGTAATTCGCCTTCAGAAGTCACTCCTAGAACAAGACAGCGAACGGAGAGTAGCTAGGGAGGAAAAAGAACATAAACTACGGATGAAGTTGATGTATTTAGATTTAGTTGCCAAACGGCTAGATATTAAAATAAAACAAAAACAATTTCAAATGCTCATAAGGCGTAGGTAGATATGTACCGGTATATTCCCTATACCATGAAATTAATGTAATACTTCCAGGTTAAAATACGCTTATGCCACAATGAATGTTGTTTTCCATTTCTTGCGTTTGTTCTTAGGCCTACAACCTGTAAAAAATAAAATAACAATGTTATCCATTTCTTGTTTACATTACCATACCGTATGTCAAATAGACATGTAGTATAATTAAAGATTATAATATTCTATCGTAATTTTATTCAGCATTAATACCTTGCAAAGTAGTCTTCTATCAATGCTTGGCGTACCCTGTTGTTGGCGCGTCTTCCATTTCGAGGAAGGTTAACATTTGGCACCAAAACCTCTTCGATGTGTGGAATGTCTGGATCTACAGGTGGATCATCCTCTTGCATGTCACATGCTATGTTATGGAGTACAGCTGTAGCCACAATTATAGCCATGGTCTTGTCCAAAGCAACTCTGATACCCAGAGACAAGATTGGAAACCTGCGTTTCCAGACTCCATACGAACGTTCAACTGGGTTCTGGTGCGAATCTGTGCCTCATTGAATATCTCATGAACAGGTAGTGTAGGATGTGCCAGTGGTGGCCGTGGTATCAAGTAGTTTCGAACTGCATACCCCATGTCTCCAACTATCACACTGTCCCCAAAGTCTCCTGCTTCAAAGCGATGGCATATTGTCGACGCATTAAAAATTGTGGAATCGTGCGATGATCCCGGCCAACTTGCAACAATATCACGGATTCGGAGACGAGCATCACAGATAGTTTGAACGTTCAGCGAGAAATATCCTTTGCGGTTCCTGAAGTACTCAGCGTTTTCTCCCCCTAAAGACAAGAGTATTGTTAAAACTTGTCGTAGGCTTTCACGGCCCAAGTTAATGATAAACTTTGCTGTCGCCTGTTGGGATTCGCCGTGTCGCTTGTCATTAAAATTCTGACGTTTCGAGCTGATTGCACAGCTCATCTTCAGAGTAGAAGAGGAAATCACCGGGCAGAACCTACTCAATCCTCCTCGAGTCGCTCGAATCAGCTCGAAACGCCAGAGTTTCAATGGCAATCGACACTGCGTATCCCGACAGCCTACTCCTAGGCCTAGGTCTAGACTACTCTGACAACTTGCCTAGGCCTAGCCTAGGCTTTGGCTTATACACTGTACTCCTAGTTTGGTTAACTACTTTCAGGTTTGTCTAGCTCTTGACGATGATATTCAATTAATATGTTTTGGTTTATTTGGATTAAGGACGCGTCAACCGTTAGGTCATAATGCACCACTCTAGCCTAAGGGGGGGGGGAGGAGGGGCCCATGCTGGTCAGAACCAGCCACGGGTAAGGGTAGGAAGGGGGGTTTCTCACGTCGCGGTCGTCATCGTCTTTGTCATCGTTTGTTGTGTCATTGTCATCGTCGCCGGGGGGTCGTCAAGGGAAGGGGGCAAGGTCCCCGACGACGATTGCCAGAGCTCGCCTCTAGGTTCGGGGAGTAATATAATACTCCCCGCTTACTATAGCTGATGTTTGCGAGGTGGACTTTTTCTCTTGAATCGCCTTTTACGATTAGCAGAGCCATGCTCTGGACCAATTCTACCCCAGGCCCAGACGGGGAAATTAATATGTACGTGTAGGCTTATCTAGACCTTAGACTTACCTGGTGATTGAAGCTTCACGTGAGTACAATCGATTGCACCGAGCACTCTTGGAAATGCAGCTATGTCAAAAAATTCCTGCTGGACTTGTCGAATTTCGTGCTGTGTTTCTGGAAACTTTATGAATTCTGGTGCCAAACTAGCTATTACGTGGGAAACTCTGTGCACAATTTTCCCAGCGGTTGACTTGTGCACACCCATGAAATCACCTACTGTTATGAGCATACTGCCTTGAGCATAGAATCGCAGTGTCAACAGAAGTTGGTCCATGGGCGTCACTGCTCTATTCCTACAGATATACAAGGTTAATTATTAAACTTAAAGCATGATATTTGATAATTATTAGATCTCAATTAGGTCTGAAGACAATATGTTTACCTGTCTGTAGTTGTCTCCAAGAGATGTTCTATTTTGGTCAGAATGTACCATACACTTCGTTTTGTTAAGCGAAAACGCATAACAAAATCTAGATCGTCCCAATATTCAAAGTGGTTCATTCGTTGGCGAGGTATATTCAGCCTTCTAGGCCGTTCAATGAAATTGATAAAATTGACGAAGTCTTCATCATCATCAGAATAAACATCAACAAAATCAGGACCAACATAACCTCCTCTCCCATCCTCCATCTTTGTATAAACAACTTTATCTGTCAGTTAAGATTTAACCAGCACCTAATCTACCAGTTAGTTTACTTGCCAGTTAGGACCCAATTTAACTTCCAGATAAGCTAACTGGCAGTGGAAATACACCAAATCCGACTTAACTGGCAGATAAATTTACTTGCTACTTTAACTGGACATTGAAATACCGGGCCTAAGCGGTGGATTTAACATTTTCCATTGATTTTTTATCCCAAACGATGTGTCAAAATGCAAAATAACTGCTAGACGAGACATTTAGACGATCCGTATCCATCTGGGCCCGGGGTAAGATTTGGCCCAGTGCATCCTCTGCCGATCATACAAGGCGAGATAGAGGCCATCTCGTAAACATCAGTTGGTTAGTTCTAGTTTGTTAGGAAAGAGGGCGCGTCAACCTTTAGTTAATAATGCGCCACTCTTTAGTTTAGAGCAGTGGTTCCCAAACTGTGGTACGCGTACCCCCAGGGGTACGTGGGGAGTTTCCAGGGGGTACGCGATAAAGTCCAGCATAACCAAACATTATTTGTTCTGTCTAATCAAAGTTGGTGACAAAGATGAACCTAAACCACTGTGTGTTATTTGCTCTGAAATTCCTTCCAATAACCGTGTGAACCATCTCTTCTCCGCCGCCATTTAGAAACCAAGCACGTACAATACAAAGACAAGCCTGTACAGTTTCTACAACGCAGGCTACATGAACTTCAAGGTAGTGTGATAACAATGCGATCGGTAACATTAATGACGGTCAAAATGCACTTGAAGCAAACCGACATTGTTGGAAATTAGAATTGATTATTATAATTATTATTTCATTAACGAATTGTAATATTTCAGATAATAATTAATGATGGTAAACAAATTACTTAGAATAAGTTTGTCGACGTTGTCAGGTGCGAAAGGCATCATATTATTTGGTACGTTCAGAATGTGACGTTGCATCGAAGTCGTCTGCCTAGTGTTTTAATACGAGGCACAAATAGTTTTTTTTTTAGATTAAGGACGCGTCAACCGGTAGGTCATAATGCACCTACGGGATAAGCCTACGGGATAAGGGGAGGAGCCCATGCTGGTCAGTATCAGCCACGGGTAAGGTAAGGAATGAGGGTTCTCACGTTGCGGTCGTCATTGTCTTTGTCGTCGCACGTGGTGTAATTGTCGTCATCGTCGTCGAGGGGTGGTCAAGGGAAGGGGGAAGTTCCACGACGACGATTGCCAGAGCTCGCCTCTTGTTTCGGGGAGTAAAATACTAACTTTCTTACAAGCTGATGTTTGTGATGTGGACTTTTTCGCTTGAATTGCCTTTTACGATTAGCAGAGCCATGCTCATGGCCAATTCTACCCCGGGCCCAGATGGGGGTAAACAACATAATGATGTACGGTTAGAGGTGCTCCATACAAATGACAAAACATAAGCGACAAACGACGTCTTGAGAAACTAGGGCGCTACAATTAGTAAGGTCATATTGCGCTATTTGTAATTTAAATTATTCATATATTATTTTCCAATATCAAATAAAATTATTGAACACGATTATAATAAAAACAGTCTTTAAATAGATATAGATTGTATTGAAACATAAATTATCTTGGAGGTAAACTTATCTTGTATAAACAACGGACTTCCGTTGAGAAATATTACCATGTTTATCGTC
>JAMZAV010007968.1:0-29150 GCA_024449915.1 Sweltsa coloradensis | reverse complement strand
GGATTAGGACGCGTCAACCGTTAGTTCATAATGCACCACTCTAGCTAAGGGAGGGGGAAGGGCCCATGCTGGTCAGAACCAGCCACGGGTAAGGGGAGGAAGGGGGGTTTCTCACGTCGCGGTCGTCATCGTCATCGTCATCGTTCGTTGTGTCATTGTCATCGTCGCCGGGGGGTCGTCAAGGGAAGGGGGCAAGGTCCCCGACGACGATTGCCAGAGCTCGCCTCTAGTTTCGGGGAGTAATGTACTCCCCGCTTACTAGCTGATGTTAGCGAGGTGGACTTTTTCTCTTTCAACGCCTTTTACGATAAGCAGAGCCATGCTCTGCACTTTATTTCTACCATGCACTTAAATATTAGGAAATTACTTGATTATTTTGGATTAAGGGCGCTTCAACCGTTAGCTCATTATGTGCCACTTTATCTCTAGTTTTGAGATGCATCACTTGATTCACACGTGGCGCTTCTAAAGAACAACCTCTTCTCTTGTTCGTAGATATCCGTGTGTGACTGGTGTGACCAATTCGAAAAACAACTACTTTTGTGTTAATTTGGTTTAAAGGTGCTTCGAACGTAAAATCATAATGCACCACTCTAGTCTAGGTGATATGGGGTGGAGAAGCCCTTGCTGGTCAGAACCAGCCACGGGTAAGGTGTGGAAACGAGGGGGCGGGTTCTCACGTCGCGGTCGTCTGTCTTTGTCATCGTTTGTGGTGTCATTGTCGTCATCGTCGTCGAGGGGTCGTCAAGGGAAGGGGGCAAGGTCCCCGACCTATAATTAGGAAAGACCCATGCTGGGCAGATACTGAAAACAAAACCCCAACATGGAAAAAATACAAACTTCAATCTTGGGAAATAAGTTTTAACAAGGAATAATATAATCAGGCAGGTGAAGCTGCGCAGTCGTTAAGGCAGAACACTTGATCAAGTTCCTTGAGAGTCAACATCCATTGACCAATGAGGGAACAATACTCCATTACTGAAAGACAAGACCAGCGAAAAGTACCTAACGAGCGATTGACTCTAGAACCTTCACACTTCAGACTTGATTCGGGAGTTGCTGAGCGTGAAATAAAATGTCGAATCATTGAAAATACGTCTGCTGTGTTCATAATAAACTAAATGGTCGGTAATTACTATTTTGCTAATGAAACTTTGTAATGATCTACTTATATATTCAATCAAGTAAGAGGTCACACCATACCAAGTTTCGAAATTTAAAAAACGTTCAAATACAACAATAAAAACAACAATAGCAAAAGAAAGAAATTAACAAAAATGTGGTATTTTTAGAACACATACATTTTTTGTATTCAAGCAAAATAACAACAGCATTACTTCTGATTTTATTAAAATATATATTTTTTGGGGGGTTTATTTGGATTAAGGGCGCGTCAACCGCTAGGTCATAATGCGCCACTCCCACTCTAGCCTAAGGGGTTGGGGAGGAGGAGCCCATGCTGGTCAGAACCCGCCACGGGTAAGGGGAGGAAGGGGGGTTTCTCACGTCGCGGTCGTCATCGTCTTTGTCATCGTTCGTTGTGTCATTGTCATCGTCACCGGGGGGTCGTCAAGGGAAGGGGGCAAGCTCCCCGACGACGATTGCCAGAGCTCGCCTCTAGTTTCGGGGAGTAAAATACTACCCTTCATACTAGCTGATGTTTGCGAGGTTGACTTTTTCTCTTGAATCGCTCTTACGATAAGCAGAGCCATGCTCTGGGCCAATTCTACCCTGGGCCCAGACAGGTTATTAAAATATATGGACCGAGAAATATACAAAATACTTTATAGACAATAGTATTGTGTAGTTGCATCATGCTATGAGTGACAGATGTGAACATCATTGTGTACGAGTTCAATAAACAAAAAGTTAATTTAGATTATGGACGCGTCAACTGTGAGGTTATAATGCGCCACTCTAGTGTTGAGTATATACGAAGGAAAATATTATGCTGGTCAAAACCAGCCTCGGGCATAGGGATGTTTTTTGGTTTATTCATGGATTAAGGACGCGTCAAACGTTAGGTCATAATGCACCACTCTAGCCTAAGGGGGGGTGAGGAAGGAGGTGCCCATGCTGGTCAGAACCAGCCACGGGTAAGGGGAGGAAGGGGGGTTTCTCACGTCGCGGTCGTCATCGTCTTTGTCATCGTTCGTTGTGTCGTTGTCATCGTCGCCGGGGGTCGTCAAGGGTTTTGGTTTATTTGGTTTATTTGGATTAAGCACGCGTCAACCGTTAGGTCATAATGCGCCACTCTAGCCTAAGGGATGGGGGGAGGAAAATCCCATGCTGGTCAGAACCAGCCACGGGTAAGGGGAAGAAGGGGGGTTTCTCACGTCGCGGTCGTCATCGTCTTTGTCATCGTTCGTTGTGTCATTTTCATCGTCGCCGGGGGGTCGTCAAGGGAAGGGGGCAAGTCCCCGACGACGATTGCCAGAGCTCGCCTCTAGTTTTGGGGAGTAAGATGGCAAGGTCCCCGACGACGATTGCCAGAGCTCGCCTCTAGTTTCGGGGAGTAAGATACTCCGTTCTTTCTAGCTGATGTTTGCGAGGTGGACTTTTTCTCTTGAATCGCCTTTTACGATTAGCAGATGTAAAAAGGAAGCGACGACGACGTGAGAAACTAGGGGGCTTCAACTGGTTAGGTCATATTGCGCCGCCTGTGATAATAAAAGTTGATGAGATAAGTTAATGGTGTTTTTGATGATTAAATTGTTTTCTAAGTATAAACAAAATAAATTGATGATGAAAGTAATAGCAAAATAAAAGTTATATATGGAAATGGGAAGGAAAGGAAATTTAATATTTATAAGTAGTTGACAATACTTTTGATTTGATATTATATCTCTTTGCAGTATATTATAACGATACACTAGTTTAGTAATGCATGTTTCATACCTTATTACATTTAGGCAGGATATCTGACCTAGGTAGATACCAACTCCAGTCTCCCTCTCATAGCCCAATCACTACATACCTTGATGTTTCGGTGTGAACATAATATATTCTCCGACTGTCTTTTCAGTAGTATTGTTGACATTTTCTATAATCTATACAATCAAATATTTTACGTTGACAACAATCGCAGTTCATAAACAACGACGACGACGGACGTGAGAAACTAGGGCGCTTCAACCGGTTAGGTCATATTGCGCCGCCTGTGAATGAAAGTAAATTAGAAGAGTTAATGCAGGTATGTTTGATGATTAGATTGTTTTCTAAGTGTATAAATAACAAAATAAATTGAAGATGAAGAAAGTAATAGCAAAATAAAAGTTATGTATGTAGTTCATAAACAAATACACTCCAATCTTCCAATCTTCTAGTTTCAATCGAATCCTCAGTCTAGAGCTGGGTATGTGACGTACGGTTCAAAGCCTTGACTGGCATGTCTGGGCCCGGGGTATAATTTGGCGCAGAGCATGGCTCTACTAATCGTAAAAGGCGATCCAAGAGGAAAAGTCCACCTCGCTAATATCAGCTAGTGTAGGTGAGTATATTACTCCCGGAACTAGAGGCGAGCTCTGGCAATTGTCGTCGGGGACCCCTCCCCTTCCCTTAACGACCTCTCCGACGACGATGACAATGACGCAACGAACTATGACAAGACGATGACGACCGCGACTTGAGAAGTACCCCATTTCTCCCCTTACAAGTGGCTGGTTCTGACCAGCATGGGCCTCACCTCCCTCCTTCCCACTGTCTCATCCCCTAGGTTATAGAGTGGTTGCATTAGGACCTGACGGTTGACGCGTCATTAATCCAAATGAACCAAAAATTTCACTGACATGTATACCCACCAGCAACATTTTCGTGCAAGATTCATTGAAAATGAATAAAGTTTTCGTCACAATCGGAAATTGACTTACTTTACTCCTGTATTAACCTTGTGACGTATTCGAAATAAGCCGTTCTGTTTTTTGTTCTCCCCAAACTTCGAACTTGTACCGATATTGACAACCTCGTCTTCAATAATTGTTTATAATATCTAGAAACATACCAAATTGAAACATGTTTATTCTCAAGTCAGCGTTTTGCACACGTGTTTAAAATTAAATATAAAATATATAAATTTACATCAACACTTTTTCGAGTGGAATGATTTAACTATATTTCTTTGAGCTTAAGCTAGAATCTATTTTGTTTATTTGGATTAAGGACGCGTCAACCGTTAGGTCATAATGCACCACTCTAGCCTGGGGGGGGGGGGGGGGGAGGGGGGGCCCATGCTGGTCAGAACCCGCCACGGGTAGGGGGAGGAAGGGGGGTTTCTCACATCGCGGTCGTCATCGTCTTTGTCATCGTTCGTTGTGTGTCATTGTCATCGTCGCCGGGGGGTCGTCAAGGGAAGGGGACAAGGTCCCCGGCGACGATTGCCAGAGCTCGCCTCTAGAGGTTTTTATATTTCTCTAAGAATTTGAATTTGTCAAAAGATTTAACCTACTCCTCCGCCTCAAAATAATAATTTAACTAGGAAGCTTCGCAAACGCTTTGTCAGGCGCGTTGTTGGATGAGCGTAATTGGTGCATTGAGCTGCCATGTGTTTAAACGGATTTTCTGTTGTTCTGTGAAAAAATCATTGCTTAGTCGAAGAATTTTTTAAATTTAAATTTAATTAAATTAATAATTAACTTTTTTTAATTAATCGTAATTTTAAAAAAGAAAAAAACCGTAAAATTGCGATTTTCATAAGAAATAATTATTCGACTGCACTCAAATTTAATACGAATATATTAATTTATAAAATTAAGGTTCTGTGAAAAAATCATTACAATAGGATAAAGCATGTAGGTGTTATAACCCAAAAGAATTGTTTAAAAAAAGAAAAAAAAAAAACGTTAAATTTCGATATTCATGAGAAATAATTTTTCGATTGCGCTTAAAAACGTGGCAGTTCTAAGTTCAGAGATTTCGAAGGCCTCCAGAAAATGTTATTGCAATTGGAGTATTGGTTTAGCCTTAATCGTGTTAACAAACACAAAATATAAACGGGAAAAAAAAAAGAAAAAAATACTTTCCGGATTTTTTGTGAAATGGAATCTTCGCTTCGCTCGCTACGCTCATCCAAAAATGACTAAAATAAATATATGAATACCCCCTACTACTTGTACTACTTCTCATTACCTACACACCTTATTTATTGATGTGAAGAACATATTTTTGAAAAATATTATTGCCGTGTTAATTATATCTAAGTGATTGTAATCCTACTTCCACAGAAACTTGGTTTACGTAAGAGAATGTGTTTTCATCGTCAACGGTTTAGTCGCATGAGTATTATTTAACTGAACATTGAAATACAGGACCTTATACAGGTCATAATAATAACTTCAAATTGCAAAATAAAATTCACTGACCAAGATTCGAACTAAGAACTCGAGAGCGAGGATGTAGATTTTTATCCCCCCCCGCCCCACCAGGATTTTAATTTCCATTCTCCCCACACTTTGCAACAAGCCTGCAGGACGACGACGTGAGGAACTAGGGCTCTTCAACCGGTTAGGTCATATTGCGCCGCCTGTGATTATTGTGTCTGATTATTGTTAGTTAAATGAATTTTAATGTGTTGATAATAATATTTTTTTCTAAGTTAATAAAAGAAAAGAAGACCACATAAATGATAGTAATAACAAAAGAAAAAATAAATCCTGTAATATTTTATTATTTTATTATTAAAGGCTCGTCAACAGTTGGGTCATTATGCTCAACTCTACTAGCCTTAGGATAGGAGGGATCCATGCTGGTCGGAACCAGACAGAGTTGGGGAGGAAAGCGGGGGGTTTTCACGACGTGGTTGAGGTCGTTGTCTTTTTTTAATTTTTAATTTTACGTCTATCCTAATCAGTAATAAAAACTGATTTACAATGGAGGACAACTTAATAAATCTAATTACATGGATGCAGACACAACAGTGTTCTACAGTTAAGTAAATATTTGAAATAGTACTATTACAACAACAATTCATTAAAAAAACACCAATTTTTGTAACAAATAAGAAGGATATTAATTGCAATTAATTAATGAATAAAATATAAAAAACGAAAGGAAATGAAAAAATGTTGATGTTAGATGTTTGATGTTAATTAGGTTTAAGGCGCGTCAACCGTTAGGTCATATTGCGCCTCCTGTGATGAAGGAATGGACAAAATGAAAGAAAGAACATCATTAAAGAATAAAAAGAAAAGAAAAAAACTGATTTACTAGACGATCCCAATCAAACGAAAATGAAGTTTTCCAAAAATCAAGAACAGCCAATCAGGGAGTAATCAACTTTCGCGGAAGAAACCACCAAACGCGAATCTTCATTGTTGTGTTCAAATTTTGATAAAAATTTAGTTCAAAAGATCTTGACTCTAATATAATATGATTATATCAGATATATAATTATTTTAAAATTTTTTTAAGTCAGAAAACTGATCACAGCAATGTTAAAGGACACCTAACTCAAGTTGCAAGCTCCACCAGTGGGCGGCAACCAGACAATCTAGCCAGAAATATATCATTGATAATACATTGATTATAATATAACCAAAGAAATAATGAACAACCAAAAGAATAGCAAAATCATAAATAAGAACTTATGAAGATAAATTGACATTAACACAAACACTTATCTTGTCTTGTCATTGTTCGTGTTATCTTGGTCGTCGTCGTCAAGAGAAGAGAGAGAGTTCCCCGATGACGACCGCCAGAGCTCGCCTCTAGTTTCGAGAAGTATTTGTTTATTTTGATTAAGGACGCGTCAACCGTTAGGTCGTAATGCACCTAGGGGATATGGGGTGGAGGGATGCATTCAGGTCAGAACCAATTTACTCCCCTACTTACGGCTGATGTTTGTAAAACGGACTATCTCTTGCCTCACATTACACGATAGGCAGAACCATGCTCGGGGTCAAATTCCACCCCGGGCCAAATGGGGGGGAGGAGGTTTAAATTGGTTTGGTTTATTTGGATTAAGGACGCGTCAACCGTTAGGTCTTAGGGAGGGGGGGGGGGGGGGAGAAGGGGCCCATGCTGGTCAGAACCAGAACATGGGTAAGGGGAGGAAGGGGGTTTCTCACGTCGCCGGTCGTCATCGTCTTTGTCATCGTTCGTTGTGGCATTGTCATCGTCGTGGGGGGTCGTCAAGGGAAGGGGGAAAGGTCCCCGACGACGATTGCCAGAGCTCGCCTCTAGGTTCGGGAGTAATATACTCTATGCTTACTAACTGATGTTGCGAGGTGGACTTTTTCTCTTGAATCGCCTTTTACGACTAGCAGAGCCATGCTCTGGGCCAAATCTACCCCGGACCCAGATGGGGGTGCACCACTCTAACCTGGGGGGAAGGGCCCATGCTGTTCAGAACCAGCCACGGGTAAGGAGAGGAAAGGGGGTTCTCACGTCGCGGTCGTCATTGTCTTCGTCGTCGTTCGTGGTGTCATTGTCGTCATCGTCGTCGAGGGGTCGTCAAGGGAAGGGGGAGTGGTCCCCGATGACGATTGCCATTTGCCAGGGCTCGCCTCTATTTTCAGGGAGTAAAATACTTACCCTTCATACTAGCTGATGTTTGCGAGGTGGACTTTTCCACTGGAATCGCCTTGTACGATTAGAGAGCCATGCTCTGGGCCAATTCTACCCCGGGCCCAGACGAGGGAGGTTTAAATTGAATGATTCATAAATTTAAGGGCGCGTCAACCGTAAGGTCATAATGTACTACTCTAGACTTTGGAATAAAGAGAGGGGGGATGCTGGTCAGAATCATACATGGGTAGAGGAGGAAATAGGGGGTTCTCACGTCGTTTTCGTCTTTATCTTCGTTTGTATCGTCGTTATCCTCGTCGTGGTGGTTGTCGTCGATTTGAGGGGGAGGGTTTCCAAACTTGGTGGAAATTGATATAGGAAAAAATGACGAAATGGTGGTGGACGAGAAAGAAGTTTCGCTGCAAGTTACACTTTTGACTTCTTTAGATTGAAATCTTGTGGAATGATAAGGTAAGTGCGTGGCGACAGTCGACGACGACGTGAAAAAACTAGGGCGCTTCAAACCGGTTAGGTCATATTGCGCCGCCTGTCAATGAAAGTAAATGAGAAGAGTTAATGCAGGTATGTTTGATGATTAGATTGTTTTCAAGTGTATAAATAACAAATAAAATGATGATGAAAGTTTTGGTTTGGTTCAGTTGGATTAAGGACGCGTCAACCGTTAGGTCATAATGCACCACTCTAGCGAAGGGGGGGTCCCATGCTGGTCAGAACCAGCCACGGGTAAGGGGAGGAAGGGGGGTTTCTCACGTCGCGGTCGTCATCGTCTTTGTCATCGTTCGTTGTGTCATTGTCATCGTCGTCGGGGGGTCGTCAAGGGAAGGGGACAAGGGCCCCGACGACGATTGCCAGAGCTCGCTTCTAGTTTCGGGGAGTAAGATACTCCGCTCTTTCTAGCTGATGTTTGCGGGGTGGACTTTTTCTCTTGAATCGCCTTGTACGATCAGCAGAGCCATGCTCTGGACCTATTCTACCCCGGGCCCAGACGGGGGATATATTTATATAGAAAATATATATATATATATAACTTTCAAATCATCTAATACTTTATCGAGCATATTAACTACAAAATAATCATTTAATGAGTGTCAAAATTCAAAAAAATCAGTTTATGCCATTCCGCGCGATTGTGCAAGACCTATTTGGAGAATCAAAGAGACCTTTAAACATTCGTACGCAAGAACACAAAATGAATGTCAACAAGAAATTATCGGCCATTTCATTGCTAGCTAAACATAATGCAAGTCGAGAACATCATTCTTTAAAATGGCATTAAACCAAGATTATTTTAAAAGAGGAAGATATGTTATAGAGGAAAATCAAGAAGCCGCTGTAATAAATAATAATTTAAATTCAATCAGTCAACCAAGCTATGATTTACCAGTGCTTGGAATAGTTACAATATTAAATAAAGAAGTTGCTATGGCTGTAAACAGAAGAATTATAACAAGAACCTGAAGAAAAAGCTGGAGTAGCTTTGAAATATCGTTCAAATATAAAAATAAAATATAACCTGTGTCAAGTTTTAAAAATGTGTTTATTGTGTATATATCCAGGTTAATTAGTAGTGCATTGTTTAAATAAAAAAGTAAAAGTGTTAGTAGGGACCATTTGGATTAAGGACGCGTCAACCGTTAGGTCATAATGCACCACTCTAGCCAAGGGGGGGGGGGGGAGGAGGGACCCATGCAGGTCAGAACCAGCCACGGGTAAGGGAGGAAGGGGGGATTCTCACGTCGCAGATCGTCCTCGTCTTTGTCATCGTTCGTTGTGTCATTGTTATCGGTGTCGGTGAGGTCGTTAAGAGAAGGGGGGGGGGGGTCTCGACGATTGCCAGAGCTCGCCTCTAGATTCGGGGAGTACAAAATCGAGTGAGTAAAATCATTACCAGCAAGGGTGAACGAAGTGCCACAGTAAGAAGACAACAGTGTAACCTGCCATCTCTGGAATTGTATTTTAAACAAATAGATGTTTTGTACATAAAAAAATGCTTTAACAATCTAGTCTACACATGTCCATTCAAGCGACTACAGTTGCGCTATAGGAGTGTCCAGAGAAACGAGGGTGTAACCCTTTCCCCCCCTTTTGCAAGGACATCTGCTTATCAATGTGGTTTCTTTTACAGAGTAGTTAGTCTCTGGAACACATTACCAGCGCCTGTAAGAGCCTCATCAGTCCCAAAATTCAAAACTTTAGTCAAAGCACGTTTTAAATAACCGATGCTCTCCTAACATTGGTGATACTGTTTGAGATTGTTGCATCTACGTAAATCAAAAAATTTTAATACCTTAGCTTCATTTTCAAGACATTCACTCACAATAATTGCGCACAATAATTAATATACTCTGTTCACATTCTCAGTTCTGTCAATGTTTATACTCTGTCTTCAATCAATTTAGTTTTTCTTTCAACTCTTGTGTATTTGCAAACTATCTTACAACTTGGCTTATGACCTAGCATTCTCTGGCTCTGACTGGACATGATTGGACTCTCACAATGTTCTCATCTCATTCATCTAAATTTAAATGTAATTTTTTTTTATGTATCTCGAATTTTCATAATCATTCATTTAGATTTAAACCTAGTGTATTGTAGTTTTATGTATAGAAAGCAAGCTAAGCCATTCTGCCATGGAGCTAACTAGCTCTTTTTAGCTTGCTTAATAAATATCTGTACTCTGCTAATATAGGTGTGTATATGTCATCTACCACGTTATGTGCTCTTGGTTTACCTGTGCTGTATATGGTGTGTTACATATATGTATGTGTATTTGTAAAGTTTGGAATTTGTTGAATAAATAAAGTTTGGAATTTGTTGAATAATAAATTATATACTCTCCTCTTATACTAGCTGATTTTTGCGAGGTGGACTTTTTGTCTTGAATCGCCTTGTACGATTAGCAGAGCCATGCTCTGGGCCAATTCTCCCCCGGGCCCAGACGGGGTAATATGAGACACGACTACTCCCTAAATGGAATGAATACCTGTTATTTAAGGGGTATTCACCCGCCAAATTCAAAGGCAATATTTCATTTAGGTTAACTAGTTATGAATTTTGAAATTAATAGAAAAATAATTGGGTCACCATGACTTCAACAAAATTGTCAATTTTGGTATTTTTCTAGCTAGGTCCCATCGGCTATAAAATCTCCCATAAGAAATAGCATGGGAACGAACTATGTACCCCGTGACCTTGGAGGATTTTAATCCAAAAAAATATTGGCCATTATTGACGTTCTACAGCCTTGTCTGTAAATCCATTTTATTTTGTTTTGTAATTTGGCCAAGATTTTTTGGTTTATTTGGATTAAGGACGTGTCAACCGTTAGGCCATTATGCACAACTCTAGCCTAGGCTAGGGGATAGGGAGGAAGGGCCCATTCTGGTCAGAACCAGCCACGGGTAAGGGTAGATAGGGAGATTTCTCATGTCGCGGTCGTCATCGTCCTTGTCATCGTTCATTGTGTCATTGTGGTTCGGTCAAAATATTCGGATTACCAAGAAGGGGTGTAATTTTTATATGCGATTTTTTGCTTTTTGAGTGTATATTTGTGCACAGTTTGAAGACACGTTGTTATAAAGGGCCATTTTTAGATTTGGGTCGATGCTTTTATATCTATGTGGAACAAAAATGAAGCTTGTTAAAGGTTTCCAAAATGCCAATTTTCTCGAATTTCTGGATCATTTTTTTTTTTTGTAAAATCACAGTTACAAGATATAACTGTTTAAATGGTATTTAAGTGCGCTATAGATTATGTAGTAAAAAAATGTTTGGGGAAATAGCCCCTTTAAGGTTTTATTGATGATAATTCAAGTATTTATCAACCACAATGTGCTACGTACCATAACAATAGCAGCTATTATTAGTTATTCGTTGTCTCTTAAAGTTAATGTTAAAATGTGTGTGTAGTATGCAGGGCTGAACGTTGCAGGCGTGTATGACCTCATACGACTAGACTAATGCTATGGTTCGTGTTCATTTCTCCCGTCTTGAGTATTTATTTTATTATTCAACGCACTTTGCGCTCGGCGTTGAGTTGTCGTTCATGTTTATGACCGAAACGAAACGGCGAATTTGACGAGTACATTCCGTGAGGAGCTGTTATCACTTATCACTGTTATTGTTATCACGCCATCGCCATGTGTAATGTAAGACGTTACTGCACTGCGGAACAGTAGACAAGATCATCGACGACGTGAGAAACTAGGGCGCTTCTACCGCTTCATGGCAAATCTTTCGAAAGTTAATTTTGAATACACTGTCGCAAGGAGAGTATTTATCAAAACGAGAAAATATGTCGAATATAATAATCGGCTCTGGTGTTAACCGGGGTGGGTTATTGCTTTTTTTTGGTTTGATGTTGATGTTTATTAGGTTTAAGGGCGCGTCAACCGTTAGGTCATATTGCGCCTCCTGTGATAATGTAGTTTATTAGTTAGGTTATAACTATATATTTTCCAAAGGGGAGGAACGTATGGGGTGACGTGGGGAGACGCGGGGTGGACAGGCTTGTGCTGGTCAGAACCAGCCACAAGCAAGGGGAGGGCATGGGAGTAGGTGGCCGGGGGCAAGGGGCCGGGGCGGGATCATGGCCGGGGTCGGGTCGGGGGGGCCTGTGGTCTGTGACGAAATCAGGCCGGGCTCAGGCAAAGGACAGAGGGAAAGGGAGGGTACGGGGAGGGCAGGGGTTGGTGGTTCCCACACATCGTGGTCGTCTTCGTCTGTGTCATCGTCCGTGTTGTCATAGTCTTCGTCGTCAGGGAGGTTGTCAAGGGGAAGGGAATGTTCCCCAACGACGACCGCCAGAGCTCGCCTCTAGATTCGGTGAGTAATATACTACCCTCTTGCTAGCTGATAGGTGGACTTTTCTCTCGAATCACCTTGTACGATTAGCAGAGCCATGCTCTGGGCCAATTCTACCCCGGTTTATTTGGATTAAGGACGCGTCAACCGTTAGGTCATAATGCACCACTCTAGCCAAAGGGGGGGGGGGGAGGGGGGGCCCATGCTGGTCAGAACCAGCCACGGGTAAGGGGAGGAAGGGGGGTTTCTCATGTCGCGGTCGTCATCGTCTTTGTCATCGTTCGTTGTGTCTTTGTCATCGTCGCCGGGGGGTCGTCAAGGGAAGGGGGATTGCCAGAGCTCGCCTCTAGTTTCGGGGAGTAAGATACTCCACTCTTTCTAGCTGATGTTTGCGAGGTGGACTTTTTCTCTTGAATCGCCTTTTACGATTAGCAGAGCCATGCTCTGGGCCAATTCTACCCCGGGTCCAGATTGCTAAAAACAAAATTAAAAACTTTTGGTATATCAAATTCTATAAGGTTAAACATTAGTTTACATCTAAGTCCAGTTTGCAGGGTTGCCATCGGTTTGATATCAAATGTCTGACAAATTTCGTAGTAAATATATCCTGATTTGTTGGTTGGTTAAAGGCACATCTTTGATTGTATGTACTGACCCATTAAAAGGTTGTGTATCTTATTGTGTAGTTGTATTATGTTATACTTTAAGGTGTTTAATTTGACCATAGATATAATATTATTATAACTGTAATAATGATATATTTTTGCTATCGGTTACCCATGTGGCACGACCGCACGACAGATGTGAACATCATTGTGTACGACTGGATGAAATATATTTCATGTTTTATTTTTGTTTTTTTGGATTATGGGCGCGTCAACTGAAAGGTCGCCACAATAGCCTTGGGTATATGGTTCGTTCATTTGGATTAAGGGCGCGTCAACCGTAAGGTCATAATGCACCACTCTAACCTAGGGGGGGGGGGGGAGGAAAATCCCCATGCTGGTCAGAACCAGCCACGGGTAGAGGGATGTAAGGGGGTTCCTTCGTTGTATAGTCATCGTCTTTGTCTACGTTCGTGTTGTCATGGTCGTCGTCGAAGGTAAGGTCGTCAAAAGAAGGGGAAGAGAAACCGACGACAACTAAAGAGACCAGAGCTCGTATCTGGTTTCGGAGAGTTTTGGGAGTCAAAACAGTATGCGTAAGCTTAAAATTACGACGTGAGAAACTGGGGCGCGTCAGCCGTTTAGGTGCCTGTGATAATCAAAGTAAATAAGTTTAAGGATGTGTTTCATCATTATACTGTCTTTTAAGTTTTAAAGAAAATGATGGCGGTGAGGCGACAGATTCCACTCAAGTTTGTAACACCTCGGCGGCCATTTCGCCTGTGGACCACATGGAAAAAATTAGTGGCGTAATTGAATGCCTTCTTCTTATGTAATAAACGACAAAAAATTATGCTTGTTTATATCCAAGGCAAATATGTATATTTCAAAAGTTATTTTATTAGGCTTTACACATGAACAATCGCTTTAACAGTTGGCTACATTGTTAAAATTAAAATGACCAATGAGACCTCGTGGCAATCGCAAGTTTTAGATGCAAATTTCACTGGATAGGCTTACGTGAGAAACAAGGGCGCTTCGACCGGTTAGGTCAATTGCGCCGCCTGTGGTATTGTATATAAAGAAATGTGTTTATGGTGTGTTTAATGATTACATTGCTTTCTAAGTTTATAAACGAAAAGATTATTATGGCGATGATAGTAATTACAAAAAAAAAATATTTCCATAAATATTAAATGAAATATTTGATTTTTTTTTGGAGGGGGGGGGGGTGGACGGCCACTCTAGCCTACGGGATGTGGGAGAAGAGTCACACGCTGGTCAGAACCAGCCACGGATAGAAGAAAAAAATTCATGTCGTGGTCGTCATCGTCTTTGTAATCGTCCGTTTATACACTGTCGTCTTTGTCGGGGAGGTCGTCAAGGGATGGGGGAGAGGATTCCGACGACGTACCAGAGCTCGCTTTTACTTACGAGGAGTGAAACACGATCATCAAAGCTCGCTGAAATTGAGCTACTAATACCAACTTACGCGTTAAAACTATCACTTCAACTCCATCCCTAACAGATTCACGACCCAAACAGCAGCCAGGAGATGGGTTGGTAATATTCCAACCCAACTCAACTATGCTGAAAGCATCTCGCTGTCATGTTTACGATACCTGACGTTGACGCCAGGGTTGTTCAGGCTAGGCTAGTTTTAGTTTTGCAATTATGTAAAGAGATAGTTCCATGATCACCTCCGGGGAGTTCATAATAACATGTGTTCAACATTATGGCGAAGCTACGAACATCACGGCGAAGTTTTTATATACAGGTGAACTTAACTCCGTTTATAGTTTGCTAGCAATTATTCTTTGTATACTAGCTCCAACGAAAGAATGCAGATGATTTGTAGTGGTGGGGGTTGTATGAATGCGCGGTAAAAGGGATGTCGCGCCCTTTGTTTATGAAAGATTTGGATTTTGGATTATTTGAATTAAGGACGCGTCAACCGTTAGGTCATAATGCACCACTCTAGCCTAAGGGGGGTGGGGAGGAGGGGCCCATGCTGGTCAGAACCAGCCACGGGTAAGGGGAGGAAGGGGGGTTTCTCACGTCGCGGTCGTCATCGTCTTTGTCATCGTTCGTTGTGTCATTGTCATCGTCGCCGGGGGGTCGTCAAAGAAAGGGGGCAAGGTCCCCGACGACGATTGCCAGAGCTCGGCTCTAGTTTCGGGGAGTAAGATACTCCGCTCTTTCTAGCTGATGTTTGCGAGGTGGACTTTTTCTCTTGAATCGCCTTTTACGATTAGCAGAACCATGCTCTGAGCCAATTCTACCCCGGGCCCAGACGGGGGTAGAAATATATTTTACCAACATCAACAAAAATTATGTGTGCTAGATCACAGAGTTCCTCCGTGTGCTTGATCCACGCTAAGCTAGCGTGAATAGATTTGACAAAGTTGTTATGTTGGGAAAACAATTGCGAGCAATTTGCATTCTTCCGTTGGAACCACTATACATATCGCGAATAATATTGCGAGATACAATGCAGTAAAACATGGGAGTTACAGCTTTAAGGCAGTGGAGAATGTATGTATTTCGTAAATATTATTTGTACATGACTTTGGAGCCGTCCTAGCAACGAGGCACATAATCAAAGTTGTTCTGAATCGGCCTTGTTGATTCTGGCGTTGATCCGCGGGTGTTCGCACTGTCCATACCACTGATTGCTATTCCTTATTAAAAAATATCGATCTTTGGTTGGTTATCGCTCACTCGTCTTTTTTTTTTTTTTTTTATTTAAATTATTTGAATTTTAATTTGAATTAAGGACGCGTCAACCGTTAGGTCATAATACACCACTCTAACCTAGGGGGTGGGGGGAGGAGGGGCCCATGCTGGTCAGAACCAGCCACGGGTAATGGCAGGAAGGGGGGTTTGTCACGTCGCGGTCGTCATCGTCTTCGCCGATTGCGTCGGGGCCTACAGGGTTGGCTTAGTCGCTTTTGTTTAATGTCACCCACAGAAAATCAGTTGTTTGACTGAGATAAATTAATATGAATTATTATATTAATTTTTTTAGGGCAAACAGAATAATTTGGATGTGCATATTTATTGTATGCATCGTAGCAGATATTTTTAGTACTCCATCAATATGCACGCTCGACGACGACGTGAGAAACTAGGGCGCTTCAACCGGTTAGGTCATATTGCGCCGCCTGTGAATGAAAGTAAATGAGAAGAGTTCATGCAGGTATGTTTGATGATTAGATTGTTTTTTAAGTGTATAAATAACAAAATAAAATGATGATGAAAGTAATAGCAAAATAAAAGTTGTGTATATGTGAATGAAAATAAATAAAGAAATGTGTATGATGTGAATTAAACCTTTGTTAAATAGATGACTATGGATGAGAAATTTAGAAAGTTTGTCGCCGTTATCATATGATAGAAGTTCTTCATATGATTGGGAGAGATCAAATTGCTTGCGCAAGGCATCGTATTTGGAACATTCTGCTAGCATATGATGTACGGTTAAAGGTACATCACATATGGGAATAACCTTTTCTCAGGTTATGAGATATCCGTGAGTTAGGCGTGTGTGGCCTATACAAAGTCTAGACAATACCACCTCTTCCTTACGTGAGAGTCGAGACGTAGGAGGACGAATTTTATTAGTCAATGTGGTCATCACACTACGAAATTTGTTATTTTGCAACACATCCCAAGAAGCTTTTCGCAAATCCAACAATCGTTACTTGAATCCACACTTGACATCTCGAACGGGAACTAGATTGAAATCAACGTCGCGACGCTGGAAAGCTTCCTTAGCAACCCGATCAGCGTGTTCATTTCCCTCTATGCCCACGTGTCCAGGTATCCAGCAAAACTCTATTATATATCCCTTAGAGGTTAGTTTTTCTAAATAGAATTGGATGTCTTGTACTAAATGATAACTAGATTACATGTGTTTTATAGCTTGAAGTGAACTTAAGCTATCTGAACACAAAAGGTATTCTCCACAACGACAACGTAGAATGTATTTAACCCTTTCACTACCAGATAAATGTTTTCAAAACTAGTTTTTTTTAGTCAATTATTTCAAAATACTAATTTTTTTTAATGATTTTTGGTGTTTTTCAAATATTTTTTTCCCTGTTTTTTAAGGAATTTTGGGAAATTTTGGATTTTGAATGAAAGCTTCATTTTAAGTTAATATGTAAATTTGATGTACATTCCTAAAACAAGATTTTTTTCTGAATTTTTTGCATATCTTACATTTGTTGTTTTCTCAAATGGTAGCAATACTAGAAATATATTACTTTTCCGGGAAAAACCAAAATTCTCCCATTTTTAGCCTTTTTTGCAGATTTGGATTTTGGATTTTCTCTATAACAGGCACTTTTTGTCCAATCAGGATGGGGAAAAAAAGTATTTATTTTTAATCCTCAGGAAATTTTTTTGAAAAAAGGGGTCAAATTGAAAAAACTTTCATTTTACCCGGATATAAATTTTGGAAGTTAAAGTCCACTATAGAGGACACCAGTAGCGAGAGGGTTAAGAGCTTCACGGATGGCGAATAACTTTGTAGTGAAAACTGAACACACGTCGCTTAGCCTGAAACGTTCAGTTAAGGTGGAGCAATAAAAGGCACTTCCAACCTTGTTGTCAATTTTGGAGGCATCTGTGAATAACAAAGTAAACCTTTGATGTTCATGGCAAATCTTTCTAAAGTTAATTTTGAATACACTATCGCCAGTACAAAGTAGTAATAAACTATAAGTTGTAGTGAAGAGTATCGAGACAAAATATAATGTTGCAAAACATGAGATACTATTTCTCAAATTCATTGAACAGGAATTGTCCCCTAACACGACGACGACGTGAGACACTAGGGTGCTTCAACCGGTTAGGTCATAGTGCGCCGCCTGTGATATTGATAGATACTTATATTGTTTTCTAAGTGTAATTTATATATAAGAAAATATAATCATAATGATGATGATGATGATAGATTTATCAAAACAAATGTTATTTGTGTGAATGGAAATAAATAAATTAAAGGAATGTGTATGATGTAAATTAAAATTTGATAAATATATGATTTTGGATGAGAAATTTAGAAATTTAGAAAGTTTGTCGCCGTTATCATATGATAGAAGTTCTTCATATATAATTGGGAGAGATCAAATTGCATGCGCAAGGCATCATATTTGGTACATTCTGCTAGCATTTTATGATGTACGGTTAAAGGTCATGTGTCATGTGTGACGTGTGTCACATGTAAGAATAACCTTTTCCCTGGTTAAGAGATATCCATGAGTTAGACGTGTGTGGCCTTTTCGAATTCTGGACAATACATCTTCTTCTCTACGGGAGAGTCGAGACGTAGGTGGACGAATTTGTTTTAGTCAGTGTGGGCATCAATTGATATCAATCCAAATCAATCCAGAAATTACAAAATCCATCTCAGCAGGGTAACGAACCTCGGTCTCCCAATTGCTGGTCGGGAGCGCGCTGAGCTGGACATTTTGTTTCTGGATTGATTTACATAAAATGTGCACAAATAAATAATTTAAACCACTAAATAATGGGACTGTTTTTATACATTTCGTAGATAAAAACTCTAAATAATTTTGCAAGCCTAAGGCCTAAGGCATATGTACTGATAAATTTGTATGCTGGTCAGAACCAGCCACAGTTAGGGGGAGGAACGAGGAGGGGTTCTCACCTCAGGGTTGTCATCGTATTCGTTGGGCAGGTCGTCAAGGGGAGAGATTTGGATTAATTGGATTAAGGACGCGTCGACCGTTAGATCATAATGCGCCTCCTGCGATAATGTAGTTATAGCTGTGTTTGTGAGATGGACTATATGTCCCTTTCCTTGCAAGGATTAGCAGAACCATGCTCTGGGCCAAATTCTACCCCGGGCCCAGACGAAGGTGTGTTCTCTTAACTCATAAAGTGTTTAAATAAAACATTAACTGTTCTTTTCGTTTCACTAACCGTGTGATTCCGACGGGAAAAACTGGGGCGCTTCATCCGTTTTTTTTTTGTTTATTTGAATTAAGGACGCCTCAACCTTAAGGTCATAATGCACCACTCTAGCCTATTAGGGGGGGGGGGAGGGGCTTATGCTGGTCAGAACCAGCCACGGGTAAGGGGAGGAAAGGGGGTTCTCACGTCGCGGTCGTCATTGTCTTCGTCATCGTTCGTGATGTCATTGTCGTAATCGTCGTCGAGGGGTCGACAAAGGAAGGGGACAGGTCCCCGACGACGATTGCCAGAGCTCGCCTCTATTTTCGGGGAGCAAAATACTACCGTTCATACTAGCTGATGTTTGCGAGGTGGACTTTTTCTCTTTAATCGACTTTTACGATTAGTAGAGCCATGCTCTGGGCCAATTCTACCCTGGGCCCAGACGGGAAGTATTCCCAAACGACGACTTCCAGAGTTCGCCTGTATGAAGTTTATTAGAACAAGGGCGCGTCAACCGTTAGGTCATATTGCGCCTCCTGCGATAATGTAGTGAGCTGTGTTTGTGAGATGGACTATATGTCCCTTTCCTTGCAATAAGCAGAACCATGCTCTGGGCCAAATTCTACCCCCGGCGCAGACGAAGGTGTGTCCTCTTAACTCATAAAGTGTTTAAATAAAACATTAACTGTTCTTTTCGTTTCACTAACCGTGTGATTCCGACGGGAAAAACTGGGGCGCTTCATCCGTTTTTTTTTTTTGGTTTATTTGAATTAAGGACGCGTCAACCTTTAGGTCATAATGCACCACTCTAGCCTATAGGGGGGGGGGGGGGGGGCCCATGCTGGTCAGAACCAGCCACGGGTAAGGGGAGGAAAGGGGGTTCTCACGTCGCGGTCGTCATTGTCTTCGTCATCGTTCGTGATGTCACTGTCGTCATCGTCGTCGAGGGGTCAACAAATGAAGGGGACAGGTCCCCGACGACGATTGCCAGAGCTCGCCTCTATTTTCGGGGAGCAAAATACTACCCTTCATACTAGCTGATGTTTGCAAGGTGGACTTTTTCTCTTTAATCGACTTTTACGATTAGCAGAGCCATGCTCTGAGCCAATTCTACCCCGGGCCCAGACGGGAAGTATTCCCAAACTACGACTTCCAGAGTTCGCCTGTATGAAGTTTATTAGAACAAGGGCGCGTCAACCGTTAGGTCATATTGCGCCTCCTGCGATAATGTAGTGAGCTGTGTTTGTGAGATGGACTATATGTCCCTTTCCTTGCAAGGATTAGCAGAACCATGCTCTGGGCCAAATTCTACCCCCGGCGCAGACGAAGGTGTGTCCTCTTAACTCTTAAAGTGTTTAAATAAAACATTAACTGTTCTTTTCGTTTCACTAACCGTGTGATTCCGACGGGAAAAACTGGGGCGCTTCATCCGGGAAGGTCGTATTGCTCGTCCTGTAATATTATAAGTTATAATAAATTGAGTTCGCAGTATATTATGTTAGATATTTTGTTTCTTAGTAAATAAAATAAAATATGATAAAATTATAGAGATGACAGTGATAATATTCTTAATTTAATCATACACATAACACTCCCAATTTTCTCGATTAAAGCGTATACCATCTATCATAAAGCAGACCCTTCTACCTAATAATAGCTCGAACCCCAAGGGTAATCATACTGCCCAATGATGGTTTAAACTGGCGGCGTCCCCCTGCCTCAGTTATATCAGTCCCTTGTCTTCGGTCAGATGTTAAAATAGATGTGTTTCAATGTAAATGTGCGATGCGGCCGACCTTTAATGACAAGGCCCATGTTCAGGGTAAATAACCCAGTGCAATTTATAACGGTCGAGGTCATAGGTCAACTCGTTCCACCCTTGTTCACTACACGACGACATTATTCAAATTATTTCTACCGCAAAATAATTCTAATTAATCCGAATAATGCTCTAATTGGTTATTGAAACAACATGGCAATTGTATAAATGAACTAAATTAGTATATATTTGAACGAAATGTGCATTGTTTTTATTTTCCGTAAGCAGTGCCTCGAATGTATATCGTAAAGAATATCACTGTTAAGAGTATAGTAGTGATTTTTTCTAGAACTCTTCCTGAAACCAATTTTTATCAGATTGTTATCAGACTCTGCACATAGCATATGCTCATGTATATAGAGTCTTCTATAGTGGCACAGTTTGTTTTAAACAATCACAAAAAAACTATATAAACGAAATTTATTTTTAGGATTTGATTTTTCGGGAAATCACCAAAATTAATAAATTTTGGAATTTATTTGTGCGTAATGCTAAACAATGTTTAGTTTTCTTTTACTATATCCCATATCCTTTTTTGACAATTATGCAAAATTACATATCGATCGGATGACAACTGGAAGCAGGAATAGTTCCCAAAAAAGTCTCAAATAGGTATAGTTAACACACTAGATACGACAACATGCGAAACAAGGGTGCTTTGACCAGATAGGTCATATTGCGCCGTCTGTGATATTGTATTCCAAGTTAATAAATTGATTGTTTCTGATGATTTTGTAATTTAATTTATTCAATTTCGCGATATCTGAATTTTTAAAAAGGTGACAAATATCAAAACATAAAATAATGCGTTATCAAAGTAATAGGTTGTTAGTCACACTTTTAGTGTGACGTCATTCCATCATGGCTGCCATGGCAACGCATAGCAACGGCCAGTTTTGACTCCAAACGCGGTTCCGTTACCATTAGAAACCAAAGGAAGTATAGACTATTTCCGACGAAGGGTGTGTCTGAATTATGGTCCAAGTCCAGGTCCAGGTCCAAGTCCAACTCAATGTTTAAGTCCTATACTAGCCTTCAGTAGAGCTACCTGACGGGAAAAGTCAACACTGCCTAAAGTAGGGTTAGGTGTGCATTCAATAGTCCTTTGTAAAGTATTTGCATAATAAAAACTATTTGTACATTTAGTAAAAACAATTAAATATGAGATAAAAACAAATGCTACTTCAATGTTTACCTCCAATTAAAAATGCTTTCATTTGTTGTTTCGCTCATTGTCACCGTCAGCCATTTTGAACCGGACCTAAAACGAGTGTACACTTTCAATTGCTCGGTCCATTTGCCGACTTGGACAAGAATGGACCTAGAATTAGACTTTCAGACAGGACTTCATTTGCCATTGACAGATAATAATAATAATAATAATTATTAGTACCTTCTACGTTGTAAGACGTGGATTTGAATTTGGACCTAGACCTGGACCTGGACCTAGACTTGAAATATATTTCAGACACACCCGAAGTCTCTCAAAGGTATATTCAAACTTTTTTTAAAATTTAGGACGCGTCATCCGTAAGGTCATAATGCACCACTCTATCCTGGGGGATATGGGGAAGGGGGGCCAATGCTGGTCAGAACCAGCCACGGGTAAGGGGAGGAAGGGGGGTTTCTCACGTTGCGGTCGTCTTTGTCATCGTTCGTTTGTCATTGTCATCGTCGTCGGGGATGTCATCAAATGAAAGTGGAGAGGTCCCTGACGACGATTACCAGAGCTCGCCTCTATTTCATGGAGTAAAATACTACCCTCATACTATAGCTGATGTTTTGCGAGGTAGACTTTTTCTCTTGAATCGCCTTTTACGATTTGCAGACGCCATGCTTTGTGCCATATTCTGCCCCGGGCCCAGAAAATGATAATGTAAGTGATTGCAAAACAGAAGTTATTTATGTTTTTTTTTGTTATTTGGATTAAGGACGCGTCAACCGTTAGGTCATAATGCACCACTCTAGCCTAGGAGGAGGGGGAGGTGGGAGGAGGGGCCAATGCTGGTCAGAACCAGCCCCGGGTAAGGTGAGAAAAGGGGGTTCTCACGAGGCGGTCGTCAATGTCTTCGTCATCGTTCATGTTGTCATTGTCGTCATCTTCGTCGAGAGGTCGTCAATGGAAGGGGGCCAGGTCCCGACGACCATTGCCAGAGCTCGCCTCTATTTTCGGGCAGTAAAATACTACCCTTCATTCTAGCTGATGTTTGCGAGGTGGACTTTTTTTCTTGAATCGCCTTTTTACGATTAGCAGAGCCATGCTCTGGGCCAATTCTTCCCCGGACTCAGGAATTTAGAAAGTTTGCCGCCGATGTCACATGGACATACGTTTCTCCAACAGAAACGCGGGATCCAATTCTTCGAGGGCCGTATATGCTGGCAATAAACCTCACGGCCAACCCAATTTCCGGATTTGGAGTTCACAGATCGATTTTCTGTTGGATTTGCCTCCAGGCCTTCTTTCGCTTTCTCGCTTTAGCTCATGTCGAATTTTGAACTTCTACCTCATACATGTAATTATTTCTCTTTCAAGAGCTGCTTTTTAACTTAGGATTGTATTGATGGAAAAAGATAGCTGAGATTTATTATTTATTTATTTATTTTGATCAAAACAATGTTGTTTTAAATTCAATCCATTGTAATAGTTCAGTTATCACGTAAACATGTCTTTGATTCCGACGTGACGTGAGATACTAGGGCGCTTCAACCGGTTAGGTCATATTGCGCCGCCAGTGAACTTGAAAGATAATCAAATGAGTTTATGATGTGTTTGAAGATTATTTTGTTTTCTAAGTTTACATAGGCTTAAGAAGAGAGTATTATAGAGTTGATGATGAGAGCGCAAGTTAACTTTTTCCTTGGTTTAAACAATGAAAATGTGTATTATGTGAATTAAATTTGGTAATTCAAATTAATTCATTAATTGTCATCCTAATATAATTATATTCGATTCATTCACTACCCTTAACCAGGGGCGGATAGGCTCATCTATCGTCTGGGCAAATGCCCGATGGGCCGGTAGGGCTGAGAAGGGTTTGGGCCGCCTATATTCAAATCAATCATCAATCAGGTAATGATGCTGTTCTTAGAAGTATAAAAATGTGTATATCATTGGGCCCAGTGAGCGAGTGACTCATTTAAGATTAAAAATACAAGGCTGGTGTAATCAAGGGTAGGGCCGCTGTGACAAATATTGGTAAAGGATTGGTATAACGGACTGGAGGCACACTCTCGGCATCGAAGAGCATGACAAAACTCACACGCTACTCCTACTATATCATTCCGACCCGCACAGTCCAAGGAGATAGTAGAACTATTAACTTCAAATGTTTAATCTAACAGGTTTTTAGGGATAATAGGTTTATTTAGGTTGGACGCGTCAACCGTTAGGTCATAATGCGACACCTTATAGCTTAAGTTATGTGGGAGGAAAGTCGATCCCATGCTGGTCAGAACCAGCCACGGGTAATGGAGGAAGGGGGATTCTCACGTTTGGTCGTCATCGTCTTTGGCATCGTTCGTGTTGTCATTGCTGTTTGGGGGAGGTCGTCTAGAGACTGGGAAAGTTGCCCGCCGATAATTCCCAGAGCTCGCCTCTAGTTTCGAGGAGTAACATACTTTTCTACCTTTAGGTTTTTAGTTTTCTTTTTATTAAGTGCGCGTCAGCCGTTGGGTTTATAATGCGCCACTCTAGCCTAGAGATGGAAATGAGGTGCCCATGCTGGTCAGAACCAGCCACGGGTAGGGGAAAAAGGGAGGGTTCTCACGCCGTGGTTGTCATTGGTTTTGTCATCGTTCTTGTTGTCATGGTTGTCGTCAGAAAAATTAAATACGTAACAATTAACTACGTGAGACATGTTGCTTCAACGGCGTAGATAATGTTGCGCACTGTGTGATATTTTAAGTTAGTAAATAATATGTTTTATTTTATATTGTTTTCAAAGATCAGATATTTCACTCGCAGACTTTTGTTTGACTGAGCCAAACCTACAGTCAGAGGAAATCATATCTAAGAATACCGAATTTGTTAGCTTTGTTTTGCTTCCTTTGTTTTGCTACCTCTATTGGCAAATTGTAATTTAAATTCGGATAAATGTAAATATTAAACATACACAATTTGCAATTAACTTTGGTTTGCCATGCAATTAGCCATTGTAAAGCAAGTGGGAAAAAGTAATCAGACGAAAAGCCAGGATTAAAATGAAATTTTAAATTTAAATTTTTAGAATTCGCCTCCTTAGTAAGATGTGTTGACAGCTACGTCAGCCGTATGATTAATACCCGCATGGGCGTTTTATGGGTTCATTATTTGCTTCGGAAAATTCTAAATATTGAAAGGGATCAGCTACAAAAACTTCTACAGCCTCTGGATGTTCATGAAACTCGAAAATATACTTTCTGTGCCCTTTCTGCTAATGAAGTGTATTGGCCACAGCGGCTATCGGCCCAGCCGCCCTTTGAAAACTCCTTTAAAAGAGAGGAAACAGGAAGGATGAAAATCAAAGGAATCAGGAACAAAACGCCATTAAAGGAGCTCGAAAAGAAGTTTATTTATAGGCCGCGTTTGTCTGGATGTGGCTGGGGGGTGAGATATCGTGGGAGGATGAAAGGGAAGCTAGACGTAGGGGGGCAAGCGTCGAAGTCACAGAGAGGTTAAAAGAGCATCCATATTTTTTTTATTATTGGTTTTAGAACGCGTTAAAACCCTAAGGTTACGGAAAATTTGCTAAGCCTCTTTTGGTTTATTAGGTTTTTTGGTTTATTTGGATTAAGGACGCGTCAACCGTTAGGTCATTATGCACCACTCTAGCCTAGGGAATGTGTGGAGGAGGGCCCATGCTGGTCAGAACCTAGGTCTGCTGGATCTCCGCCTAGCGGAGGATCGTCTAACTCTCTAGGTTCCCCACGAGTGAGTAAGACGATGACGTGAGAAACTAGGGCGCGTCAATCGTTAGGTCATATTGCGCCGCCTGTGTTTATAACAATTGACTAGATGATTTAATGGTGTGTTTGATTATTATTATTATTTAAATTATAATTACTATTATTATTATTATTATTATTATTATTATTATTATTATTATTATTATTATTATTATAATTAACACAATTTATTGGTCGGGACATTCGCCGCGTCGAATCTGCTTTAATGCTTTTGACGTTTCAGCCCAACTGTGTGGGCTATCCTCAGAAAAACAAGATTATTAATTCTAAAACTTACAAAAATAAATTATATTTTATATTATTATATATATATATATTATTTATTATATAATTATACATTATTATTATTATTATTATTATTATTATTATTATTTTATTGGATGTATTTCATACAAACTCGGTCAAAACCGGAGCTAACATGTACGGACTTACGTCAAGTACTTCCATGTGTATCTATATTACATAACATACCTTATTTTCGTCCTTAACTCTAACAAAATAAGTCATTTATAATATAGTTTGTAGATGATGTTTTCTTTCTGCTGTGTACGGTCGTGGCGATTCGACGCGGCGAATGTCCCGACCAATAATTGTGTTAATTATTACCGGGCCGCGAAAGCCTTAAATTTGAAATTTATTATTATTATTATATTATTATTATTATTATTATTTATATTATTATTATTATTATTATTATTATTATTATTATTTATTGGATGTATTTCATACAAACTCGGTCAAAACCGGAGCTAACATGTTGTTAAGGACTTACGTCAAGTACTTCCATGTGATCTATATTACATACCTACATTATTACTTCGTCTAACTCTAACTAAATAAGTCATTTATAATATAGTTTGTAGATGATGTTTTCTTTCTGCTTGTACGGTCGTGGCCGATTTCTCGTCGCCATCCTAGCATTTGCTCTTCGGACTATGGGAAACCACGAAAACCATGTCAATGATGGAAGCTGTCTCGGAAAATCGAAGTATCATTCTTAGTTTAGAAATTAAAACGAACTATTCTACACGTGTTGAGTATTACTGCCTTTTGAGTCTCGATGTAAACATTGGGTGGAAGATCTAGTTGTTTATTTTGTTTGTTTATTTGGATTAAGGACGCGTCAACCGTTAGGTCATAATGCACCACTCTAGCCTAAGGGGGGGGGGGAGAGGCCTATGCTGGTCAGAACCACCCCCGGGTAGGGGGAGGAAGGGGGGTTTCTCACGTCCCCGTCGTCATCGTCTTTGTCATCGTTCGTTGTGTCATTGTCATCGCCCGCCGGGGGGTCGTCAAGGGAAGGGGGCAAGGTCCCCGAGACGATTGCCAGAGCTCGCCTCTAGTTTCGGGGAGTGCTTTTCATGTAGCTTCTTCGGTATGATGCCATTAGCCGATATCACGTATGGGATTGTATTTACCTTTTCTGTTTCCACATCTTCTTGATCTCAATTGCAAGTCACTATACTTGTCAATTTTTTTCTTCCATTTTAGTCTCGACGTTATGGCACATTGGGACAGCAACGTCCATAAGGGTAGTTTCTTGTTTCTTCTTGTCAATTATAATTATATCCTGTCTGTTGTGATGTATAGTTTGGTCTGTTATAACTGTGCGGTCGTAAACAATTTGAAATCTTTGCTATCTAGTACTTTCTCCGGTTTGTTTGGTTTATTTGGATTAAGGAGCGTCAACCGTTAGGTCATAATGCACCACTCTAACCTAGGGGGGGAGGAAAGGGGCCCATGCCCGGTCAGAACCAGCCACGGAAAGGGGAGGAAGGGGTGTTTCTCACGTCGCGGTCGTCATTGTCTTTGTCATTGTTCGTGGTGTCATTGTCTTTGTCATCGTCGCCGGGGGGGTTTGTCAAGGGAAGGGGGCAAGGTCCCGGCGACGATTGCCAGAGCTCGCCTCTAGATTCGGGGAGTAATATACTACCCTTCTTGCTAGCTGATGTTTGCAAGGTGGACTTTTCTCTTGAATCGCCTTTTACGATTAGCAGAGCCATCTCTGGGCCAATTCTACCCCGGGCCCGACGGGGGTTTGTATTTGTAGTAAGGTGTTATTTATTATTATTTTTTTATTTTTTTGGATTAAGGCGCGTCAACCGTTAGGTCATAATGCACCACTCTAGCCTAAGGGGGGGGTGGAGGTGCCCATGCGGGTCAGAACCAGCCACGGGTAAGGGGAGGAAAGGGGGGTTCTCACGTCGCGGTCGTCTCGTCTTTGTCATCGTTCGTTGTGTCACTGTCCCTCGCGCCGGGGGTCGTCAAGGGAAGGGGGCAAGGTCCCGACGACGATTGCCAGAAACTCGCCTCTAGTTTTGGGGGGTAATATTATACTCCGCTCTTACTAGCTGATGTTAGCGAGGTGGACTTTTTCTCTTTAATCGCCTTTTTCGATTAGCAGAACCATGCTCTGGGCCAATTCTACCCCGGGCCCAGACGGGGGGTAGTAAGGTGTGTGTGTATCAATGAGGTTGTACTTGATTGCTAGTTTTTGGTGAAAATAATGTTAGCTACTTGGGTTTTGTCTGTAGAGGTAATCCGTTTGACATAGTGACTGGCACCCGGATATGATGTGTTCGATTGTTTCACCCTTACACTACATTTTCTACATTGATCGTTTTCTGTCGCATCTTTATAATGTATTTTTTATAATTTTTTCGTTGCAATCACTCTGTCTTGAATAGCCAGCATAAAACCTTCTGGTTTCTCCCAAAAAGTTCCCCGTTGTTTAACCACCTATTTGTCTTTAATATCTACGTGACCTTTATGTAGTTCATCATAATGTCTCTTGTGTAGGGTCTTTTCTGAGAGACGTAACTCTTTTGAAGCGGGCAGTTATGAGTTTTTTCCCCTTTTAGATTGACATTTTCGTTTGCTAATTGAGTGGAGTTAATGATTGTCAGCTAGCACTACAGCCCTATGCAGTGTTGATTGGTTGCTCTTTGTAAGGAAGTATTTTCTTAGAATTTCAAGTTGCTTATAATATAAATTGTTCAAATCAATTAGGCCTCTTCCTCCTTGTTCTCTGGGTAGTGTCAATCTCTCTATTGCTGATTAGGATGATGCATTCTTGTGTTTAGTAAGTGTAGTACGAGTTAATATTTCCAAACGCGTGGATGTCTGTCTGTGTCCATTTAATGATTCCGAATGAATATTCAGTACTGGTATAACATATGTATTTATTGCTGTGATCTTGCTTTTACCGTTTGGTTGCGTCTTGAGGATAGATTTTAGTCTCTTCTTGTATGTATCTATCAATTTTTCTTTCATTTCTTTATGTTCAATTCTGGCAGCTTTTGAGAATCCTAAATATTTGTATACTTCGTTATCATCCATTACTCCAATCCTATTTCCATCATCTAGCTGGAACTCCTTCTGCCTGCGTAACCTTACCCTTTCGATATGTAGCGTCTTACACTTTTCTACTCCAAATCCATGCAATATCTTGACTAAATCAAGAAGAAAAGAAAAAGAAAAAAAAAAAAAAAAAAAAAAGGAATTTTTATTATTATATTTTTAAAAAAATTTAA
>JAMZAV010007967.1:0-30165 GCA_024449915.1 Sweltsa coloradensis | reverse complement strand
AATTTTTCCCCAAGGTAGTTTCTAGAATTTTTTAAATGGTGTGTTGGGGCAGCAGTGATGGGTCTATAATTTTTGGGTCCGATCTGTCTCCTGTCTTGAATATCATATTGGTTATACCTTGAGTAAAGAATCCTGGAACAAGTGATGGGTCGTGAAGTACTTGGTTAAAGAAATCCTTTAGTTTACAATGCACTGGCGTTAGTCTTTTCCACCAAAAGTTCTGTATTCCATCTACTCCAGGAGCTTTCCAATTATGAGTTTTTTTTTATTGCATATGTGATGTCGTCTATATTTACTACTATATCCGGCATTTCCTCAATTTCATCTGTTCTTTGTTCTATATGAGGAAGCCATTCGGCCTCGCGGTTAAAGTCTTTTGGTTTTGACCAAATGTTGCTCCAATATTCCTCCAAGGCTTCTTTAGTAGGAGGAGGAATATTGTCGTTGTCAACCATAACTTTGTTTCCTAGTTTCCGATAAAACAGTTTCTCATTACTCTTAAACAATTTGTTTTCTTCGTGTCTCCTGCTACACTGCACATATCTTTTTAAGCGTGCCGCTAGAGCTTTCAATCTTTGTTTCATAGTGTCCAAATAGTCTTCGTCGTATTATTATTATTATTATTATTATTATTATTATTATTATTATTATGATTGTGATTTGTTAATGTTTTTTCATAATGATTCCTTCCTCTACGGTTGTTTTTGTTTTAGTTTATTTGATGTTGTTATTCCACAGATGAGCCCGCATAATGGGCTTTGTGGGTTTCATTGAGATAAAACAATGTAATATGTGTTTTGTGAAATAAAATGAATTGAATTGAAAAAAATAAAAAATAAATAAATAAATTATTATTATTATTATTATTATTATTATTATTATTATTATTATTATTATTATTATTATTACTATCACATTTTATGTATGTTTATTGACTTCACTAAAGCTTTCGATACGCTGAATCACAAAAAAATGTTGGTTGCTTTAGAACGAATTGGCGTTAGAGGCCCTCTTTTGGCATGGTTTAAAAATTATTTTTCAAATAGAAAAATTATTGTGCGAGTAGGAGAGTGTGAGAGTGAAGCCAGAGTATGCTCAACAGGTGTACCGCAGGGATCTATTTTAGGGCCGGTTCTGTATTTAATATATGTTAACTGTATGGTACATTACATAAGTAAATGTTTTTCTTTTTTCTTTGCTGATGACTCAGCATTGGTAGCAATTCACAAAAACATAAAAGTTGCTGAAATATTTTTACAGGAAGATTTTATTAAAATGTTAAAATGGACACACAATGAAGGCCTTTTCATTAACTCAGCTAAAACTAGGGAAACGCCAAAGTCGTTGTTGGACGAGTGAGTGAGCCATGTGTTGAGTACCCGGTAACATTTCTTTTCTTCCTCTTACCTTAGGCCTCCCTATAGCCTATCATAGGCTACAGTGGAGCATTTTGGCCTAAACTATGGCCTAAACTTTTACACAACTCCCGGACCAACATCTACCATTAAGCAAGACCGGCAGTCACACGGAATATTCAGTTGAAGACTGCCAACAACAGCAACCTCCGGCACAGTGATTTCCACCAATACCCTATTATTTATACGAATATAATTATCAAACTTAAATGCAAATGTTCCCGGGTACTCACCACATGACTCGCTCACTCGTCTAACTACGACTTTGGCGTTTTCCTAGTCTAGTTGGCTAAAGCGCCCTTGTAGCCGAAATGTGGGAGACGTGGGTTCAATCCCTGGTCGGGAAAGATTTTATTTCTAGATTGTATTAAAAAAATAATTAAACATGTTTTGAAATTCATATAACGCAGTGTAGTCCATCATCTGTGGCAATAGGCCTACTATGGAAAAACATAGCCAGTACGAAATACGTGAAAATATTGCAAGGTTTACTCAATCTACGAGCGGAATTTGGGGGTACCTTGACGTCCAACATTCGACAGACCTTGCATGGGCACGGCATTAAAACGGCCAGGCGAAAAACAAACAAAAAAATATTTTCAAAATCTAAAACATTGTCGTTAAAATAATTCCTAAACATTGGATGGGCTATTTTTCAGTTTATCATTTCTTGTAGGTTTAAATCGCAATGAATCTTGCTGATTTTGTTAGCAGTTCTCAATAAAAATCGTACCGGATGTCTGTTTAAAATTTCAGCGCAATCTGTTCAGCGATTCGGCTGATTTTCAACGTACACACCCCACACACACACACACACACGCACGCACGCACGCAGAAAAAACAATTTGGGCCGTTAAGTCGAATGGAAATCACTACGTTCGCTACGCTCACTCGTTCAACAAAGATTGTGCATATTTCTTCACCTCACAATGCCGACCATAATGCTAATATAAATATTATAACTCATTCCTTTGATTGTTTGCATGATTCTGTTCATCATATGGATGGTATTATCATAAACTGTAATTGTGTTAATAAAATAGAATCTGTTTACAGTCATGAATATTTGGGGGTGGTGATAGACCAAAATTTTAGTTGGGATGTTCATATAGAAGTAGTGAGTAGGCGGCTTAGATCATGTGTTCATCAGATTTATAAACTAAAGTATGTAGGCCTACTTCCTTATACTCTACTCCGAACCGTATACATAGCACTTGCTGAGTCAGTCATATCATATGCCCTGCTTGCATGGGGCAATGCATTATTTTCAAATTTAAAATATATTATTTCACTGCAAAATAGAATGGTTTGTTTAATATCCCCTTATAAGAAAAATGGTTCATGTATCACAACTTATGATTTATATAGATATTGTAATGTTTTACTTGTAAATGTACTGTTCACTTACAAATTATTAGTTAAATTTTATATGATAATTCGTTTAAAACTATTGTTAGTCATAATGCAATACTCGCGCCAGGGAGCAGAGTATTTGAAAATACCAACTTACAACAATAGTATGGGAAAAGAGCTTGCAATACGCGTTTCCAAGCAAGGGGTTGCTACCTGGTGGCGAAAAATGCAACTGTCCGATCAGTGATAGTCGAGGAGCGCGCTATGCGCTTACCTGAAGAACACATTTCATTCCGTGTTTGTCACTTATAAATATGTACCATCACAGGTACATTGTCATTGCTCTTGCAATATTTTGTTAATTGATGATAATCAAAAGCATGGGGTGCACCAAAATGATAAAATCGCTCTACAATATGCGGGATTCGAGACCATGTCTACCAGAATAATATAAACTATATTCAGACCTGCGCCCCATGCACCCATGAGACACCGAGGATGGCATTTGTATCCATATTACAATACTCTTGTAATATCATAATAAATCATTGGTATTTATAGGCTGTATACTAAATATAGGAGGGTACGATAAATACTAAATCAACTTCAAACCGTCAAGAATGTTCACAACTCATAGTAAACACACACATACAGTATCGCTCGCTTCTTATGGCACTTTTAATTGAGATATACTTCTTTAGTTTTATTATGATAATTTAATATAAATAAAGTCATAATAATAATAAGTAATAACAAAACAAAAACAAAAATAATAATAGGCCTAGTAATTGTATTAGGGCTTATGCCCCAACTACCCCCAACTCCCAACTTCTTTTCTACCTTGTATAATTAATGTAGGCCTACATATACCGTTTACCGTCATTGTTCATTTAAATGCATAATATTATACAAAATTTAATCATAATAAATACGTTTTATATTATTACATAGAATAAGTATAATGGTATGACCTACAAGATTTTAAAGCTGTCTGCAGAATGACGCGTCATGCCATTATTGACATACAAAACAATAATAAAAATAGGCCATCAGGCCTCAATAGGCCTACTTTTAATAAATATGTTTACTTAAAAAAAAAAACGGTAGACCTAAGTGTATAGTAGATAAATATATATTGGCCTACTTCGATTGCGTTTACATTGTAAAACAATGTAAAAAACGTGCAAAACAAGTGTAGGGCTATAATTTGCTAAAAAGCTTTTGATTTTTAGATATAGTAAATTATTGAAATTATTAGTATTGGTACGCAACATTTTCTTGGCAAAATATCATCGATCTTCATCATTCAACATTATTTGACACACTTGTTTCTGTATTAATAGTTTAACAGTGTGGGTTTGCTCTTTTCGAGCTAATATCATCAAATAATCTCAATTATTTGTTGTAATTTAAAATGCTATTAAATTCCCGTGTTTAATACAGCCGATCCCCAAAACTTACGAATTTTACTAATAAAATACGCGGACGATATGACGTATCACAATGTTTTCGCAAATGACCAGAAATGTAACAAAAATCAAGTTGAAGCCAACTGAATATACAGCGCCCCCCGTAAGCAGCTCGCCTCTATCACCGATCGGCCCGACATGTTGCGTTTTAGTGCTGCCATCTATCTTGCTTGGAAACGCGTATACAGTGTACCTTTATTTTAATAAATTCCCAAAATATTTACGAAGTATAGATCAAATAAGTGGGGTAAAGAATGATTTTAAAAAGTGTTTTTGTTATATGAAACAGACATTGCATGTAAGTGGGATGCGTAGTATTTTTAAGTTTCATTTTCAGGGGTATTATTATTTGTTCAAGTTTTCTGTATGTTTTTTGGTTCGAGGTATTTTGTTGTTTTTCCCCTTTTACTTATATCAATATTACAAAGTCTGGAGTCTGGTTATTTTTATTAAATTTTCAATGTTTTTTATCCCACAGCTAAGCCGCTTGTGTGGCTTGTGGGGCTCGTTTCCATACTGAACTAATCATGTATTTAAATTGTACTTCCAATAAAAAAAAAAAAAAATATTATTATTATTATTATTATTAATATTTTATTATTTTATTATTATTATTATTATTATTATTATTATTATTATTTTATTATTATTATTATTATTATATATTAATTATTATTATTATTATTATTATTATTATTATTATTATTATTATTCTTTTATTCACCAATATGAACATTACATAATGGGTATTTAAGAACTTTCACCAGAGATGAACCACATCTCTAAGGTGAAACCCCTATTACATAAAAATTAAATATACATGGCATTAACAAAATACAATACATACAAGAATAACAGAAACAATTTTTTTTTTCACTAAAACTTTGCGTAGTATGTGGGCGGTTCCTAATAATGCTGCCTTTTGAAGCTCTGGATCCAGTGATTGCCAGAGATATGTGAGGTTCTCTTCAAAACTTCTTCCAATTGTCCCACAAGCTCCAATAATAATGGGAACAATCTTACAACGGACATTCCACATTCGTTGAATTTCTATTTGAAAGGGCTCGATATCTTTTGCGTTTTTCTGCTTCCTTTAGGACTATGTTGCGGTCTGATGGAATAGCTACATCGATGATCAAAAAATTTTTTAGTCGCTTTGGTTTTTTAAAAACAATGTCTGGTTTGTTGTGAAAAACCTTTCTATCAGTGATTTTTAGCTCATTCCACAATTGGTCACATTACCATTGTCAACTACTCGTTTTGGTATATGCATGTACCATTTGTCAGAAGTTTCGATGTTGTAACTTCTACAAATGTTCCAATGCAAATATGCCCCAACTTTATCATGTCGATCAATGTATTCCGTTTTTGCTAAGACCGGACATCCAGAAATTTAAAGTGCTCCCACGCTTCTTCAAAAAAAGCTTACAAAAACGACACTTGTCATCTACGTCGAGTTTGAGAATTCTTTTTTCATAACTTTTTGTTCTTAAGGCTTGATCTTGTGCAGCTACAATAAGACTTTCAGTTTCACCTTTGAGATTACTTCTGCCCAGCCACTTATTGGTTTGATCTTGGTCAATATGTGGTTGCTCCATGCGTGTAATATATTGTCCATGCAAAGGTTTAGACTTCCAGCAACTTATTAAATCTTTCTGGATAATGTTCTTTATTTGCTTCTTGATTATCTTGACCTTGTTAGTGATGGACCCATTTATCTGATTAATATCGGTTAATTCCAAACCTGATTGAAACTTGTTGCCTAACTTAATAACAGATTTTCTCATAGCTTTGCTGGACTCATGTTCTTGAACCATTCTAATAAATTTGTCATCTCCCTTTCCTTCTATGTATAAACTCAAACCAATCATTGCTGTTTTGTATGACCCCTCTAGTTGAGTTTATACCTCGACCTCCATTCTTCCTTGCGATATACAGTCTTTCGACGTCCGCTCGTGGATGGTGCATTCCGTTCATTGTCAACAGTTTTCTCGTTTTTCGATCCAATCTCTTAAGTTCTTCTATGCTCCAATCTAATATCCCAAAGCTATAAGATATTACTGGCACAGCAAATTGACCAATTGCAATAGTTATTATTATTATTATTATTATTATTATTATTATTATTATTATTATTATTATTATTATTATTATTATTTATTAGGGCCTAGGGCTACCGAGCAAAAGAGCTCTAAATGTGAATAAACCATGAGGTAGCCTAGCTAGCCTAGAGAGTGGCTCAGGTCCCGACGGGTCGTGGATTTTGTTATTTCCGCGTCAATTTTGGCGATCCCGACTTGCGTGTTATGCGCATGCGCGCGCACTTAAAAAATTCTGTTGTAAACGGGCGTGGAAAAAACGATATTTATGTTTATTAAAAACACCTGAAACATACCCAAATCGCTAGTAAAATGTGTATTAAGCATTTACGTATGCAATTATGATGAAATATATTACAATAAATACTTAAAATAGGCTTAGACTAACCTACAAAACTTCATGTAATAGGCCCAGGCCTAGATTAGATTGCGTCGCCGTCGGGGCCTAAAGGGTTGGCTTTAGTCGCTTTGGTTTAATGTCCCCCACTGAAAATCAGTTATCTGAATGGGTATTTATTTATTTATTTATTGTACTAAGGACGTGTCTGATTGCTTGAAAAACGTGGCTTATTCTTATTCTAATTCTCAATATGACGTAAGAAGCAATGTACGAAGGGTCCCGATCGAGACAGAGAACGAGAATGAAACCTAGTAATGAAGAACCACACTCGTTCTCATTCTTATTCCGACCGAGACTGAGAACGGGCTGTATACTTAGCATTAGTGAGACCTCATCTCCTTTACGCCTGTCCAGCATGGGATCCCACATCAGATTATAACAAAACAAAATTGGAGCGTGTACAAAGTCGAGCAACGCGCATTATAGCTGCAAGGACAAAATTTCAAAGTGACAGTGCTACTGCAAGACGTACATCTTTAGACATTCCATTGCTAGAAAGTTACAGGAAAAAAGTAGAACTGCAATTTCTATGGGGAATGTTACAAGGTACTATTGATCTGGACCCATACGCAAGATTGCAAGTCTGTAGTCGAGGAGCAGAACTTGGTAGAGGATTAATTCTCAAGCCTCCATTTGCAAGAACAACAGCTTACCAAAATGGCTTCTACTACAGGATTGTAATGAATGGAATGCTCTTCCTTTGGAGTTAAGGGAGATTTGCTCATTAGACTCTTTTAAATCTGCCCTAAGCACACATGTTTTTGCATTACAAAGTTAATTCTGCAGTTTCTTTTTACTGATTCATTTTCATTTTTATAGTAATTCATTAAAGTGTATATTTATTTACTTATTTTCTATATTTTATAGGTTTACTAATGATTGTAATAATGTTGTTATCTTTTATTATATTTATTGTTATAAGGTTGGCAGTCACCAAGTGTGTTTGGAGCTCTGCTCTTTTCTGCCATCCTCGTGATACATTTAAACAATGAATGTGTTACGGAACAAATAATAAATAAAAAAATAAATAAGAATGAGACTGAGACTGAGAACATAGTTCAGACACGTCCTAACTACTACTAGGAGTCCTGTGCCAATCTGCAAAGGCACATCACCAACTCTTGTCTCTTGTTACAAGCAAAATTTACGAGTTCCTACCTTGCACGAGCCTCAATCTCTCATTTTTAAAAGAGGATAGGCCCTAGGTCCTAATTAATTTGGTAGGTAATCTAAATGTAGGGCCTAATAAATAGAATAAAAAAAAACTCACTGTAACGGTCTCACATAACCTTAAAATGGTTGTAACTTGGGACCTTGGCCAGAGCTCTAGGCCCCTAGCACTATTCTAAAACCAAAGCTTTGTTTGTGTTGTTACGTCTAGGGGTAGTAAGTAACAATAATCAATGCTGATATAACTATTCAGTATTTATTTAAATTAATCTTCAGAAAATACAGAAAGAAACCATTCCTAAAAATCACCACACTCGACAATCCCAATAACTCACACCTGTTCTTCTGTATTTTCCCACCGCTTGCTTAGGCTGTCTCCCGAGGGATTCCAATGCCCTCCTAGAACGATACACACATTGGACCGACTAGGGCAAGTTAGTTATCCTACATTCTCCCCCCCTTTTTCTTCAGACCACACGATGACGAAGATTGTAAGGATGGCAAGCTTAGGTGTTGGGGGCGCATGCCGGACCACTGTGGTCTGGAGAAAGTCCAGTTATCGGGCCCAGTCAGTGGAATCCATATTGTGCAGGCAGTTGGTCAATGTTTGCTATGACCAGCAGATTTAAACCCGTTCGGCGTGGTCTCCAAGGTCCAATACACGTTATTTCCACTTTTTCGCACAAGCATGTAATGGTCCATCTCGGTTTGAGCTAGGCTTGCCGAATCCCCTTACTTGCATCACTGAGAGTGTGTTTGGTCCTCGCCACACCCAAGTCACCTACACAAACTCAACATCTTTGCGTCCGGAGTCCGTACTTTCTTTTGACTATCATGTCAGTTTCCGGACCTATCACTGCAAAATCCGAGCATCATCAGACGGTTTACAGGTCTGCTGCAAAATGTTGTGTTTCCGCTGCAAAATTGATATTGTCTTCTATTCCGTCTTTCTGTATCTTGGTGGGGACCATGGAGCTCGAAGTTCTCTTCCGTAGACTGAAAAAAAGCTGGAGAGTACCAGTAGACTGAGGCTAACTGAAGTACGAAGAGCAAAGAGTATTTCAAGGCAAACAAGAGTCCCAATCCCCGTATGGTGTCACAGTATGCCTTGAGAGTTGCCCTTGGAGAGTCGCATTGTTACGTTCTAAAACATACATTTGTCCCGCCGTACGGTAGGGGATTGTTGCCTCTCAATGAGTCCCATATGAGACAGTAACCCTTCGCCACAGTGCACTGACAAATGGCTTTCATTGTCCCACTTGAAAGCTCTTGGGGAACCATGGCCTTGTAAATACTTCCACATACATCGGACTATAAGATGAGGTATTAGGGTTTTTAATAGGGAACTACCTCCAAGTACTTGGTTAATTTGTCCACAATTACCAATAACGTGGTTGAACTTGCGTGGAGTATGTCGGAGTGGTCCCACAAGGTCACGCTGAGTTCATCCATGGGGCCACAGGAAGTCTGCTGTCCATTTTGCCTGTTGGTTTCTGACGAATAGCTTCAAAGTTTGGCAAGATTTGCACGAGCGAACAATTTAGAGAGAGAGCAATAGCGGGACGCCTCCCCATCCAAACACAAGTAGCGTTGTACCCTTTTTAAGTTCTGAAGAACCCGCCCTGCCCACTATGGTGGGTTGTGTTCAGCCTGACAACAACAAGGACGAAGAACTTTAGGACGCCATGTTTTTTTGCCTGTAAGTTCGCTCTTTCGGTTCCTGGGAGTCCAGCAATGCGCCTCACTAAAACGCCCTCCTCATCCAATGCATCTTTCTTTTAGCATTGTCTGCACCCAGCTGCTAAGCCGCAACATTTGTAGGTAACTCACCTGGAGCATAAAGTGTTGCTAAAGGTCGAAGGTTCCTCATCCTTTTTCTGAGTTCAATGAGCATAGTTTGTCCCTTCAGAACAGTTATGTCTAGATCCTTCACTGAAAATACTGCTTTTTGCACATGGGACAGCTTCGAAAGTCACATTTTGAAGATGGTCAGACATAGAAATAGGGAACCGTGCTTGCAGGCAATGAGGGAACATGATCCTGTTTGCACTACTGCACAAGGAGCTCTGCTAGTGCATCAGCTGGTATGTTGTCCACGGCCCCTTACGAAATCCGTATAGTGCAATCGGAAACCTTGCAACCGTAAAACCCAGCGTTTCACCGGCGAGAAGTAAGTTCTGTTTTGAACATCCACGTAAGAGAGGCATGATCACAAAAGACGCAAAGTGTGAAACTCCAATCAGGGTCGAAACTTATCAACATCCCAACTACCGCCAGGCATTTCATCTCCTGCACGTGTAATTTCTTCATGCTTTGTTAACTGCCGGCTTATGATTCGACGGGGCGGTCCGTTATTGAATTCTTGCAAAGTACAGCTGCAATACCAACAACACTGGCATCGTTTTTTCCCACTCTGAATGGTTGTTAGATCGGGAAGTGCTAGTGCTGTGCATCAATGAGGCCATCCTGAGAGCCCGAAACAAGCTGCTGCCTCTCATCTGTTCCCAACGCCATTGCGTGTTCTTGCGCAACAGGTGTGTGAGTGGCAAGGACACTTGGGAAAAATTATGGAAGAAAGACCGGTAGTACCCAACAAAACCAGGAAACGCTGGCAGCTCACTTAACCGTGGTTGTGATGGGTAGTTCTTTAATAGTCGCCTAGTTTCTCCGGGTCAGGAGCACATTCTCCGGGACTAATGAAGGTGGCCCAGAAACCAGTTCTGCTGAAACAGCTGAACTTTTCGTGTTTAATAGTTAAATTTTCAGCTTCAAATTGTGTTGACAGTACTGCATCCACGTCACGGACATGCTGTTCTGTTGGCTGTCTCAGAAAACCACAAAATCATCCAAAAAGCCATGACATCATTTGTACTTGAGTCGTGGGTACGCTTATCCATGAGCTCCTGAACCGAGCAGGACTGCCGGCGAGGCCAACGCATACGAAGGTATTCCGAAGACTCACGATGGCATCTGAAAAGCGTTTTATGTCGATCTTGCAGGAGAACCGGATATCTGATGAAAACCTTGAGACAAGTCTAGGTTAAAACCACTTAGCTCGTCCCAATTGTGCAAACCCCATTCTGTATTCGCATAGGATAATAGTGGCCACAGTTAGTGCGCTTATTGACCTGTCCTGTAGTCACAGCAGTCTGTGGCCTCCCGATTTTTTCGGAACTATAACTGGAGCAGATGTCCAACTACTGCTGGATGATTGGGTATGATACCCTGCTCCAACGGTCGTCCACGAGCCCATCGAAGAATCACCCTTTTTGCTGTTTGTTGACCGGGCCGCACTTGCATCTGTATGGTCTGTTGTTACCTGTGCACTTGTAGGTTCAATATTCTTGTAGTTAACCCTGGGACTTGCCGTGAAGATATGGGCCATATCTTTGCAAGGACTTTAGCAGGGTAACTTGCACTTCCGGAGGACCATGTTGACAGCACCCTCTATTGTCGTCTATAACACTAACTGGCCCTCATGGACAAGTTTTGCTGCAATTCAGGTTTGTTCCTGATAGCGATGTACGAGTGAATCCGGGTAGCATAGGAGTACTATACGCAACCTGCTACAACGTCATCAAGCTGTTTGCTGCCGCCCTGGACCTGAAGCCACAGGCAATGGTGCCCGATATAGAGGAGATAACAAACATGAGAGCCAGTAGTCGGGAATAACTGTTTCCCTCAGTTATCTCATCAGTGTATCATCATGTTGAACAGCAACTTGTATTGGCGCAAGCACTAACCTGCGCCGTCAGTGGACAAGGTTTTTGGCGTGGCAATCAGGGTGTTTTCTGTAGGATGTACGAGTGAATCCTGGTAACATAGGAGCTACTATACGCCAAGCTGCTACAACGTCATCAAGCTGTTTTCTGCCCGACGTGGACCTGAAGTCCACAGGCAATGGGCGGCGTGTGAAGTAAGAGGATATAACGAACAGAGATACATAGTCTTGGTAACTGTATCCTCAGCTGTTTGTCATGAAAACACTGTTCAATGCCAATTGAGGTCTATGACAAGTGTCCCATATCCCTTGAATACTCCTATATTAACACTCTGGTGTGGCAAAGGAATCAGCCTCTGTATGGACGTACCAACTGTCCCAGCCTCCTTCCGCTATGTGCAGTGAAATGCCTGTTTGCTTGGAGAAAGTCTCGTCCGGATAATGGTGGGCTGCAAGGTCAGTCCCCAGCGCCCACCCCCGGGATGCCAAGAATAAGATTTTTTCCGACTCGTACCTCCGACATCGGATGTGTCTCGAAGCTGTGCTGTAGCTGCTGCAGTCCGGATGCTAACCACAATGAACGCGAAACTTGGCATGCTTTAGCACCTGCCTGCTACTGCTGCCTGTAGAACCCACCTCCCCTAGTAAAACTGACACACTATCGCCGTGTCCATCAGTGCGGGAGAGAAGCATCTCCTATATTTACATCTAAAATGGGAGTTCCCCATTTGACGTGGCTTACTGCATTACTGATCCATGCAAGACCTCGCAGTTAATGTCTCACATCTGGATAGTTTCCCTGGTTGTTAGTTGAAGTTAGTGCCTAGAAATCTGAGCGTGGTGTGGGGCATTGCTAGCCCAGTGTCTCTAACCTTCCAACACCGTGGTTGCAGGATTCGTTTTGACCGAGCTGCGGAGGGAGTGTAAGCGCCTTACGTTTGGGACAACGCAATCTGAAGTTTGTTTGCTTGGTGGGGGTAACAGGCGAGGTCTCGTTCAAGGAAAGTATCAGGCAAAGAGGAGGGCGTTAACACGAATTACGCCAAACCAATCCTGAATCTCTGGACCTACATCCTCTAAGTCTCTTAGTGATGTGAAGTTCCTCCCTAGCAATGCATGTCGAGTAAATGGAGTAAACTTGGGCCAAGACTCTGTTCACTAGCTCCTCTTCAGACTCTGTGGATCCTAAACGCTCGCTGTAAGCTCTGATGACCCGCACAAAGGAGCCAAGGTCTTCATCGGGTGCTGTGTCCGAGTTTCCAGTTCCATGCGCAGACGTCGTAGGCGATCCGGTTCTCCAAAGGTCCTGAGGAAATCCTGCTGAAAACCATCCCAAATGGTGTATCCCCCACGTGACATCCACCAGCGTTGCGCATCACCCACAAAGCGCTACAGGAAGAATCTCCTGCAACAGCCAATGCCGATCGCGATGCACTGCAGTAGCGTACCGAGAGAGTTGCTGAAGAAATTCAGCCGGTGAATTTGCATCCAAACGCCCTTCAAATATTGGTATGTCAATTTTGAGGGCACGAACCGTGGTATCCCTATATGTTCTCGAGGAACAATGTCACAAACCCTTGGCGACGTCGCGAGCACGAGATGCGTGAGCAACCCTGTACTATCTGCAACGGGCGACGGTGAAGCAAACTCTGGTTGCGATATCAAATAGGCGTTGATCTGCGTTGGAGACGCAAGCTCGGGTCGCACGGACGACCTTGCACCGGCAGCCTCAGACGGCAAGGTTGGTGACACAGTGGAACGCGACCGTGGCGGAACGGGAGGCGCGCCAACAGTGGTGCATTCACTCATCGTACCTGCACTGGTGAAGTTTCCGCCCCACATACCATTCGCAATGCACGTACAAATCCATCAGAATTATTTACCTGAAACCTTCCCATGGCTTGTATTAGGTCCAAATGTACAGCGTCCTCGTCAAACCGCGGCGACACGAAAGGGTTTGATTCCATATCGACATACAACCCATGCAAAGTAAAAATAAGAAGTATTAAGTGACGAGCCCCCAATTGTTACGTCTAGGTAGTAAGTACAATAATCAATGCTGATATAACTATTCAGTATTTATTTAAATTAATCTTCAGAAAATACAGAAAGAAACCATTCCTAAAAATCACCACACTCGACAATCCAATAACACCTTCTTCTGTTTTTCCCACCGCTTGCTTAGGCTGTCTCCCGAAGGGGATTCCAATGCCTCCTAGATACTATACACACATTGACCTGACTAGGGCAAGTTAGGTTATACCTAACAGTGTATCTAATGGCGTTTTCCATTGGCCGCACTCAGGTCGCACTAGTGCGCCCTAGTGCGCACTGGATTGCCACTTGTCTTTTCATTTGTTCAGTTTTGTAATGTTATTCAAGTGGAGGTTGACAACAATGACATCTCTGCACTCGCCGAGTGCATGCCAATGGAAAACGCCATAATATTCCTTTGAGGATATTTAACAGGCCTACACAAAGCTGCAGCCTTTGTTTAATAGAAAAAAACATAAGGCCCAGGCTAGTAGTAAAGTAAAACCAAAGGGATATTAAATCACAAAGTAAAACACTGATCGTAACGCAGAGAGACGTGCTAGACCCTAGATACAAAGGCCTAGACCCCTTGATTTACTGAGTTATGGTCGATAGTGTGCCTACAGTTTTGTGTTTTGTTGTCTAGGACTACTAGCCTAGGCCTATGCTAAATTAAAACATCCATTGTGTATTCAATATCACTTTGCAGGCCCTGTAAAAATGTAAATTACTATATAAATTAGGGCTAATAGTAATTATATTGTTTGTTCATTGCTTAGTGCGTAGGGAATCACCACCTGTTCTGTAACATACATAGGCCTAAGGTCTACATTGTCCATATTCCCAAAAACTGGGAATCTATTTATTCAATTATTTTATTTATATTATTATTATTTTATTATTTTTTTACCTTATGAGATAAAAATCGGGGCATTGAACCCGAATGATTTTTATTTCGTTTCGGTTTGAATCCCCTGTAATAATAATGGTTAAATCCAAACCAGTCTAAACCCGTTGTGACACGGGTTGTGGTTTATTGTTTTAGTAGGCCTACATTTTACAAGTAAAAATGTCACTACTGTTGTCACGTAGGCGAGATTGCGACCTAGCATTGGGCAATAAAATTCCAAAAACTGCACTGGTAGTTAGAGCGAGAGGGTAGTCGACTCTTCCTTGGTATTCCTTGGTAACGTCTACTGTGGAATTTTAGAGGGGAATCGAGGGCAATGCAGGTTATAATGTGACCCCAGGAAGATGTTGGGAGCAGAGCTATATCACAAGGGCCCTACCTGGTGTTGGCAAACGTTACGTGGCGGGCAGTGAGCAGCAGCAGCTAGCAGGCAGTAGAGCAGCGTGTACCGGTAGTGGTGCACTAGTTTAAACTTACACTAAAACTTGTGAGAGTGGTTTATTGTTATAATATTAATTAAACCACATGTAGATTGCCTCCAGAGCAGGGTGTGTGATTTTTAATTTTTAATTTTTTAATTTGATTTAAATCAACTTTTCGATTTAAGAGGAAGCCGACGTGATTTGATGTTCGGCACGTTTCTTGTCCTGCAGCCACAAATCATTACATCAGAATACAACTCGCCATACTTGATAATGAAGAACATCTGTACGCGCCTCAGAGGTATCATATCACATTTTCAATTTTTATCATAAATCAATCAGAAAATGTGTAGTTATTTGACTGTTTTTGACCATTTGACAGATTCTAAATTATGGAAATGTGATATGATAAGACACCTTTATAATTAATTTTTACGCAATTATATAAAATCACAAATAGATGCGACTAAAATTGGCTGAGACATTAGGAACCGCTTAAAATAAGCATGCCGGCCTCCTCTTGAATCAGATTTGTAATGATTTAAATCAACAATATCAGTGTTTCAAAACTCGTCAAGTTGGTGAGCGGATTTTTTTCCCAGAAAATATAGCCTTATTCAAAAATTATTTTAAGGAAAACTTTGCCTAAATCAGTTAGAACTCTTGTTTGTTGCTCAAAATGAAGAACAAGTGCATTTGAAATCAATGATTTTTATTATAATAAATCATCATAACTCAGTTCCAACTATGTCGGGTTGAGTGGTGGTTTTCCACCATTATCAAGGGCATTAAACTGTTGCCTTTTGAAGGGTACTGAAAGTACCCGAAATATTGCTTTACCTTTAATTTAATATATTAATTTAATAAAAGAACATGATGAGTCCAATTATTGTTTATACTTATTAAACCTAACTGTTCTAAGAATCTCAGTAGTTATAAAAAAAAAGTAGATACTAAGCTTGCCAGACTCAGTGTTTCTTCCACATCATCTAACTCCTTCCTCTCCACCAATTTACTCCACTCTCTTCTGTCCTCCCACAGCTTTACTCTTGCCACATGCTCCCACACTTCATTCCGTTTTCCAACGTCTTCTTGAAATCTTTCCATTTTTCTCTTGGCTTTCCTTACTCTTCTTTTTCCCTCCTCTGCGCTTTCAATTCTCGTCTTGGAATCCTCTCTCTGCCCATCCTTTCATATGTCCAAACCATCTTAGACGTTCTCTCCTAGCTAAACTTCATCTCTCCAATCCCAGTTCTTTCCTTATTTCATTACTTCTTATCTTGTCCATCTTTGTAACTCCCTTATTACTTCTTAAAAACTTCATTTCTGCTGCTTCCAGCTGACTCTCTTCTTTTGTTCCCACTGCCCATGTTACTGCCCCATATGTTAGTATAGGTACAAAATATGCCTTATACAGCAAAATTTTACATTTTTGTGGGAACAACTCATTCCATAGTAACTTTCTCACCAATTGGTAAAACCCTTCTGCTTTTTGCACTCTAGATGACACTTCCCTACACACTTTTGCATCTTTTGTCAATATACTTCCCAATATTTAAATTCTTTCTTTTTCTTCTAAGACTTCTTCCCCGTAGTACAATATTTTCCATGTCTCTAGGCCTGCCCTTTGTCTTCTTTTGCATATGCAAACATTCACTCTTTTTCTGATTGATTTTTAGACCAAGCTCTGTAGTAAGTATTTTATTAAATAAATAAATTGATTTGATTTAAATCTTATTTAAATTAAAAACACCCTGCTCCAGAGATAGAGGCGAGGGCGTTGAGATGAGCACACATGGCGAGAGCTTTGAGAGAGTACACACACACACACACACATATACGCACATACGTTGCGCGTGGCGAGTTGAGTGCATTTGGACTGCACTAGCAGTCTCTCTAGCTGACAAAAGTCTTCCGTCATAATTTGCTGTGATAGTAGCTATTGAACATCTAGGTGAGGATTATGAATTACAAGGAAAATGATAGGGTTATTCAAACAGTGCGCGAAGTGAACAAATACCCTATCCATAGCCGTTTCCTGCTTCTGGCAGGGTCAGTTTGAGTTTAGCAACAAATTTTTCCACTTCTTTTATTTCCTCCCACAATGGTATTTCTTCCAAATCTTTCCAGTTCTCTCCTCTTGCTCCAAGTCTCCTGCTATGGTGTCTTTCCATCTCTTCCTTGTATTTCTTGGTAACATCTACTGTGGAATTTGAATGTGATGACCACGTGTTAATTAGACGAGGGAGCGCAGCAAACAAAGTCTACAACGCAAGCCAAACGGCACTAGATCTGATTTTTGTCTGTGAGTGAGTGACTTCACTCCAAAACGGCCGAACAGCTAAACAAATTGTACTGAAATTTTCAACAGACATCCAGTATAAGTATTTAGTTTGCAGTTAACATTTTGAGCAAGATCCGTTGCGATTTAAGAGTACGCAATAGCTAGGTGACGCGGCAATCTCAGAGGGGACTGCGGAAAGGACGGGGTATAGGAGGCCGGCCAGAAACAAACGAAGAGGGACATGTTTAGACAGAGATAACGAGACAACTGGTTCTTAGCTCACACCCGCGCTATAAGATAACGATATCTCCCGACTCAACGCACGCCAATGTTCTAGTTATCGTTTTGCGACTGCAAAAATAAATACCAATATGACATGATTGAATACATAGGACCATGCACATCGTGACTTTCAAATGAACATGGTTAGTTCATTATTTTTGTATTAATTGTTGACGTTTCCGCGATTGTTTCTTTTTGTCTCTACAATAAGTTACCTAAGTTTCATTGTAGTTGATTAGTGAAAAATAGTAATAATAACTATGTAAGTGTTGTGTGTATTGTCATGATGTCTTCACTGCTTTGATTGTTTCAATATAGTAGTTTTTTATTTTATTCTGTAGCTAAAGCATGGGGACAACACAACAAACAAACATCAGACATTATTACCGGGTTTTGTCAACAGTTTTTAATGCCGCGTAGTTAATTATACCTTTTGCCATACGATTTGATTCAAAGTTTTCATTGGCATTAGAACATAGAATTTTACTTTAAAAGTGTTCTTATTATAATTCTCGCTAATCAACAATGCACACATTTGAGACACACTAATAAGCCTGATATTGTCTTTAGTATACGAAAAAGTCAGACGAGTTAATTTTAAATCACCACCTCCGTAATTTTATTCATCAAATGAAATTGTGTCACTTCTATGAAGATACACATATTTGAGTTTGTTTTGCAGCGCTTTTATGGAGAAATACTCCGTGAAATCAATATTCTCGGAAACCTACATTGTTTATAAATGAGTTTACCTCTGTAAAAAAAAAAAACTCTTCACATTTTGGCCTATCAGCACACCTAAAAAGCAATGGATTAGTTTTGCCATTTCACAACTAAATGTTCTATGTTAAAACTTGGAAGGCGATTAAGGGCACTTGCCTTTTCGAGAATGTGCAACTTCCCTATAATTTTAGTGAGAATATGTGCGTTTTAGACATAATGAAACAAAACCTTAATTTTTTTTTTTTTGAAGAAAATCAATTTAAACAAAATTTCGGTAGGCAAATAATAATATATCTTTTCATCATATTGTTGTCTTTAAGAAACGGGTTTAAAATAGTGATAAAAACAGATCGTTGACACTGCAGACATATAGACACTGCAGCCCAGCGGTAGTTTACTTAGGCGCAACATAAATTAGTCTTTGAATTCGGAACTGGAATAATATATTAATTTCAGTCGATTTCACATTATTTTGTAGATACACTGAAAGATGATTTGATACTTTATTAAAAAATATAAACTAATAGTATAGATATCGTTTATAATTCCCCAATATAGACGTGTTATTTCACGTCTGTTAAAACTACCGTTTTATGGCAAAGGTATGTTCTCCGACTGCCAACAGAGGTACCTCATAGGTAATGATTCGAAAGGTCTCTGGTTCGATACCCACCACTGGCAATCCTGACTAGAAATGTTCTTCAGACAACAATACGAATGAATACATGGCCCTCAGAGATTCTCTCGGAAATACTCGTAAATTTTACCTGAGTGCATCCTAAAGAAACTAAAATTCATAATACGTATACCTATGACTACAACTTGCACGCATTTTGTCAATAGCATTAAACTTGCTTTTTTTCTGCCAGAAGTAGGAAGCGGCGATGGATAATGATGATGATCATGATGACCATAAACAATAATAATTAATTTCTGAATAATTCAGAAGGACCAGAAAGACAGCTAACAATGTCCATACTCATTTTTTTAATTCAGTACATGTACGGGAATCGAGTCCAGAAAAGTTAATTACATGATTTTTTCGGGTTTCTTTCATAATGGAAAGATCAAAGCCCATTAATCCATTATCGCTCATGGTAGCGATATGTCCACACAATACACTTGTCGAACTAACCCGTCATAGGATCGTTAAAATAAACTTACTTTATCGATCAAAATAGATTACAAAGTTTGTTACTATTTTTTCGATTTAGTTTGATTGGCTAGGATCTGATCTCGATTGAATATTATAATCTTTTGAGATGCCTAGTAATGCAACAAAACATCACTAGCTCTAGCTCATGTAACAATTTACTAAATATACTTTGATCTCTCGCAGTAACTGAATAGTTCGCGCACTTGTAATTTTTGCCGAGTTGGACGATACTGGTGCAAGTGTGCGTAAGAGACATTTTCATTAGCACTTAACAAATTGGAAGATCTACGTTTAGAAATGTCTATGATTAGTAGGCCTATCAACAGACGGAGAAGACAATTGTCTACTAGAGAGCAAACTTTCTTGCAGCAAGTGGCTTATCACAGCCCTTGTTTTTTGGGGGAAGCCGGGGGACGAACATTTTTGTAACCTCATAAGATCAATTCAGCACGACTAGTGAAAGTGGTACGTGGATATAGTCAGTGGTTTCATCCAAAAATAATATAAGGGTTTACGCTCTTTCCAGTGTAAAGTACAAGATCGCAGTGGCGGATACAGGGGTGGGTGGGGCGATCGCCCCCCCCCCCCATGATTCTTTAAAAATAAAAAAAAATAAAAAATTATTATTTTATTGTGCACGCACCAAATGCACTCTAAAAACCTGATTTTCAAAATTTTCGCCTGCGGCGCTATTTATTTAAAACTCCCAATAAAAATCAACTTTCCTTTATGTTGTCAGAAATAATCAGTTCGCCTCTGAAATGTGTCTGCATCAGTGTATTTCGATTTATTAAGTTGTCCTCCTATGTGAATCGTTTTTTAACTAAATAGGATAGACGTTGAGACTATACGGCCTCTCTCTGAGTGGACTTAGGTCTTTTGACAATGGTCATTTGAAGATGGATTCTTATCTTGAAGTCGAATGCCGTTGGTCAGTGAAAGGAGAGCTGTGTTTTTTATGAGCTGGTTCGAGGCTACTACTGAGGCAACTGGTTTAATTGTGGAAACCATGTATAAACTATTAAAATACAATAATACAGAACGGGTTTGATTTAAATCAGAAACTAGAGAAAATTTCATTTGATTTCATAAAAAGAATCATGTGATTCACTTAAGTTTAACAATTTTAATATAAACTATGTCAATCTATTTTATTAAATTCTAGAAAATGCCAAGATCATATTTCATCATTTTCGCATGTAGCGTCACCCGGACATTTGTTTAGACCTAGTTCAGTTTAATGACGCTGTGTGCTGGGGTTTTGATTGGTTATCAAACGCTACGATCGTATTTTGGATTGTTGAAAGCGGCGTCTGTCGGCAGTGTGCAGGGAGAGCTTTGGGACGTGAAGTTGGAAATCGGTCGTGTGCGTGGGCGATTTTAGGCAATGCGTAAAACTTAGAGAAAGTGGACTAGGAAAGAACCTTTGGATATAGGAAACGCGTGTTAAAAATCCGCGAAAGTGATAATCGAAACGAACGGCGATCTGCCAAGAAGAAATACAAGAAACAACGAGAACGATAACCAACCAAGGTACATTTTATAAGGCTAGCCAGCCAGGATACGTGAGTAAACGAACTTTTGCATGCTTTAGGAGCATATTAATAAACCTACGGACTGTAAAAGACAGCATCGCTAACCAGAAAGGGTTAGAACCATTCGATATCTGGACCGTGAGTTAGTTGGGGTTTTAAAGGACCCGAGAAAGATTATATTCGGTAGCCTGGAGTTTAGGACGCGATAACGCAAGCAAGGTTTGGTGGTCGTATTACAACGAAATACAGATTGAAATATTATAAAAAGGAAATCGTGAGGATAATATTGTCTATGAATCCAAATATAGGAACATATAAGGAACAGTTAATTATCCATTCGATATCATGGCCGAGGCTTAGTTTTTTGTAAATTGGTTTTGAAATCCGTAAATGCGTTTAGTGAAGAATAAATGGCGAATTTAATTGCAAAGAGCTTAGAGATAACATCAACAATAAGAACTCGGAATATTCGTGAGTGCCTGAGACAGCAACGTCGAACGAAGTGCTTTGGTAATAATGACGGGTAAGAACAGAACTGAGCCGATAAAAGTAGGCGTGTTTACGTTATTGAACGTCTGACAGTTTTACCGTGTGAGATACAGGAAAAAAACTTGGTTTGTGGACTTGGAATGCTGATATCGGGCAAGTGTGAAACATTAAAAACGTACGGTCGGAGTTGAGTTATTCGCACGATAAAAAAATCGTATTTTATCACCGCTCAAACATTATCAAGGGAAAGTTGAACTCAAGAGTAATCACAGCCGGGATACGAACTCAAGACAGGATCTTCAATACAAGACTACGATCGTCTACAAATACGCAGCAAGTTACGGAATTACGCGTCGGACTTCTTCGACGTCATAAGGTTTCGATGGAGTCATGATCATTTGTGATGAGTATTTAAATTAAGTTTTATTAACAATTATATTCCCATAAATTTTCGGGAAACTTTACTGTTGTCCATCAGACCAAGAGATATCTTAACTGGATATCCATTTCGCTTTTAGACATCAGTACTGATAGGTAGGGTTTGAAATGTATTCCTTGTCAATGAAGGAAATTCATTTGTGTCATGCAATATAGCCCGTTCTGGTTTAACTTATGAAACCGTTGATTGTCTGTTGTAATGTCATCCTAGATCTAGTATAAATTATAAGTTGTATTTCAGAGATGTTTGTCTTCGCTGTTGTACGATTTCTCAATTTTGTGGGTCTTGGTGAGTTATAGGAGTGTGTTATGAAACTGGTTAGGTAACTTTAGACTTGAGTACCAGGTTCACGCTAGGTAGAGTAATCATTCAAGTTTGAGTGATTTTAGTCTTGATCAGTTGTTTTTTAAATCAATTATTTTTATTTCCAAGTGAGCTCAGAAATCGTGTTTCACTTTAAATAGGCGACCCATCGCCGGGTATGTTTTTGTTTATTAAATGTTATATTTCGAAGTTTAACTATTTAGAGAAGTATCCAACGAGAGCTTATCGATTACCTGAGGGGTCGTAGGTTCGTTGTGTTACATTTGGCGAACCAACGTGGAAGGCTTTACGAATTATTACTAATCGTCCGAGATTAAGAGGGCTTAGTAAGTGTCTACTTTGTTGTACGTGTTTTGAGTGGGACAGTTGTCACATTTGTACGTAGTCAAAGAGAGATTGTCTTGATAATTAGAATTCGTGGGGTATAAGGCCTAGGTTGAGCTAAATAGGAAGAAAAACAAAATATCAGATTTATTCGAGAACAGAAAGGAGACAGTGTATGCAGGCTTGAGCGGTTTCAGAACCACGAGGAAGGAGTGGAGGGGATTTGTCTTTTTGAGATCTCGGTCCAGCTCGTTGTGAAGTGTTGGTGGGGTAGGGTGAGAAATCAACGGGTTATAATGAGTTCAGAAGAGGAAGATGTTAATTTGAATGAAGGTAGAGTGTCAACCAATGATAGTACGGATAGCGATTCAACAGTTGAGCTAGACCAAGGTATGATGGATCAAATCATGAAAAATCTCGTAGACAATAAGGATATGATACCTTGCCGGTTAGGAAGACCGTACACTTTGATCTACCAGAGGAAGGAAGGATTATTGAGAGTGTAGGGAATGCGACATTGTTGGAAGCTGAAACCACGCAATCGGAGAGCGAAGTTAATGCAGCTGCGTCGAACAGTCTAGCAACAGGGAGTTCAAGGTCGCACCAGGAATGCGAGATTGCGTCCGAGCAATCAAGAAGTAGTAATCAGCATAGAGAAATGATGCGTTTCATGGAGGGGATGGCGAGTCAGATGAATGCTGATAAACTAGAGAGGAATGCCGATAAAATAGAGTTGGCGAGTAAGTTGGAGGTGATGGCGGTTCAGATAAATACCAATCACATAAGGGGGTCGGAAGAGAGGAATGCCGATAAAATGGAATTGGCAAGTCAGATAAATGATATTAAGTTAGAAATGAAGGAGGATAATCAAACTAAAATGGATAGTTTGTCAGCTAGGATAGATTGGTTTAACGAAAAACTAGATGTTAAGATAGTTGAGATAAATGAACGTCTAGACGAGCAACACAGAGAACTTGATAGTCGGGTAGACGAAATAGAAAAAGGAGTAAAGGACAACCGAAAGGGGGTTGAGATGGAAATAGGCGGGTTGATTAATTACATAAATGATAGTCTACCTAGGGTAGAGAAGAAAATGAGTACCGGTATTATTGAGAAGCAAGTTAGTGGGGTGAATACACGTCTAGAGGGACAGGAAATAATGATAGACAAGTTGTCGGGTTTAACTAAAGAAAGTATAAGCCAGTGTGAATCAATGAAGAAGGAGATGGCTACAGTTGATAAGGAGATGCAAGGGAAAAATATGTCCGAAGTAGAAGTGTGGATTAGAGCAAAGAAAATTCACGTTGCTAAGTTGGGTATGAGACGAGTCCAAGAGAGGACGTGGAGTAATTGGAGGCTTGATGAGAGATACGAACCGAAAGAGGAAATCGTACGCGATTTAAAAATGTTGATGTTTGGCTCCCAAGGAGATAAGAAGAAAATATATAATGGAAATCAGACAGACGTCGTTCGGTTGAGTAGGCGGGTGTTTGTAAAGACATGCGTAATGCGAGCTGGCATTCAAAAAGTTGAAAGATATGTGAGGTGGTGGGGTAATCTACCCAGAGCGAAAATAAAAAGAATTAACTGTAAGTGCAGTTATGTATCGGCGTCAGCAACTGTAAAGCTGAAGAGTGCAGTAAAATACAAACTGAGTCAGAATCAAGGCATAGTATTGTTGGGTTTTGGTGGGGTGAACTTTGTAGAATCACCACATGGAACTAGTCTACGAAGATGTCATCGTAGAAGTGTGTTAAGACTTTTGTAACACCCTGTAGTGTTAGTTTACGTTAGCGCAGGCGGTGTTTATGTTATCGGCTGGTTTGTTGTGAAGGACAGTATCGGGTTTTATTCCCTAGAGCGTACGCATAGACAAGCAAAAGAACAAGGCTATTCATTCATAATAGTTTCGAATACTTTCGCCTACCACTGTTGTAAAGTGTCTTCTTGCATTATTGTGTTCTACTGAGGAAAGTTGTAAAAAGTTGGTACAGTTGTCTGTTGTACACGTATTGTTGTTCGTCGGGACAGTTTTGGGTGACTTGTGGTGATGTTTCGGAAGTTGATTTTTGCATCGTAATAGTCTTGTCAGTCGAAGAGGTGCCAGGAAACATGCGGCATTAATTATAGTTGAATTTAAGTTGAATTGAAAGTTGAATTGAGTTGTTGCCAGGAAACAATGCGGCATGATTACAAAAAAATGAAGAAAAGACTAAAGTTCCGATGTAGGAAGTGAAAGATGAAACGTTGCAGGTACTCAGTGTTGTTAAGATGGTCACAGTGTGTTGTTTAATAGTTCAGTTGTGGTTTTGTGGTTTGGTGGGGTCAGCGGTGAGTTGAAGACGAATAATAAAAGTAGAAAAAGTTGACAGTAGGTGAAAGAGGCAAATCAAGCCATGTAGAAGTGGTTGTTTGACAAGGTCGAGTTCTTTTGTTTGTTGTGGTTTGCTGGGTGTCAAGGTCACGCATCAGATTGTTTTGTTTTCTAAAGGTCGTTCAAAGTGATGACAGGTGTTGTGTTTTGATTGGCAACAGGTGGATCATTTTGACACTTGTCAGGGGTGTTATTGGTTGGATGTTCTTTGACGTGTGGTTTGTCCTACCATTTATCACTTTGTTGTTTGAAGTTAGTAGTTGTTTCATAGTAAAAAGATGTGTACTTTGTACGTTTGAACCAAGTGGGGTATTGAGACTATACGGCCTCTCTCTGAGTGGACTTAGGTCTTTTGGCAATGGTCATTTGAAGATGGATTCTTATCTTGAAGTCGATGCCGTTGGTCAGTGAAAGGAGAGCTGTGTTTTTTCATGAGCTGGTTCGAGGCTACTACTGAGGCAACTGGTTTAAATGTGGAAACCATGTATAAACTAATTAAATACTAATAATACAGAACGGGTTTGATTTAAATCAGAAACTAGAGAAAATTTCATTTGATTTCATAAAAAGAATCATGTGATTCACTTAAGTTTAACAATTTTAATATAAAATCTATGTCAATCTATTTTATTAAATTCTAGAAAATGCCAAGATCATATTTCATCATTTTCGCATGTAGCGTCACCCGGACATTTGTTTAGACCTAGTTCAGTTTAATGACGCTGTGTGCTGGTCTTTGATTGGTTATCATAACGCTACGATCGTATTTTGGATTGTTGAAAGCGGCGTCTGTCGGCAGTGTGCAGGGAGAGCTTTGGGACGTGAAGTTGGAAATCGGTCGTGTGCGTGGGCGATTTTAGGCAATGCGTAAAACTTAGAGAAAGTGGACTAGGAAAGAACACTTTGGATATAGGAAACGCGTGTTAAAAAATCCGCGAAAGTGATAATCGAAAACGAACGGCGATCTGCCAAGAAGAAATACAAGAAATCAACGAGAACGATAACCAACCAAGGTACATTTTATAAGGCTAGCCCAGCCCAGGGATACGTGAGTAAACGAACTTTTGCATGCTTTAGGAGCATATTAATAAACTACGGACTTGATAAAAAGACAGCATCGATAACCAGAAAGGGTTAGAACCATTCGATATCTGGACCGAGAGTTAGTTGGATTTAAAGGAACCGAGAAAGATTATATTCGCGTAGCCTGGAGTTTAGGACGCGATAACGCAAGCAAGGTTTGGTGGTCGTATTACAACGAAATACAGATTGAAATATTATAAAAAGGAATCGGTGAGGATAATATTGTCTATGAATCCAAATATAGGAACATATAAGGAACAGTTAATTACCATTCGATATCATGGCCGAGGCTTAGTTTTTATGTAAATTGGTTTTGAAATCCGTAAATGCAGTTTAGTTGAAGAATAAAATGGCGAATTTTAATTGCAAAGAGCTTAGAGATAACATCAACAATAAGAACTCGGAATATTCGTGAGTGCCTGAGACAGCAACGTCGAACGAAGTGCTTTGGTAATAAAGACGGGTAAGAACAGAACTGAGCCGATAAAAGTAGGCGTGTTTACGTTATTGAACGTCTGACAGTTTACGTGTGAGATACAGGAAAAACTTGGTTGTTGGACTTGGAATGCTGATATCGGGCAAGTGTGAAACATTAAAAACGTACGGTCGGAGTTGAGTTATTCGCACGATAAAATATCGTATTTTATCACCGCTCAAACATTATCAAGGGAAAGTTGAACTCAAGAGTAATCACAGCCGGGATACGAACTCAAGACAGGATCTTCAATACAAGACTACGATCGTCTACAAATACGCAGCAAGTTACGGAATTACGCGTCGGACTTCTTCGACGTCATAAGGTTTCGATGGGAGTCATGATCATTTGTGATGAGTATTTAAATTAAGTTTTATTAACAATTATATTCCCATAAATTTTCGGGAAACTTTACTGTTGTCCATCAGACCAAGAGATATCTTAACTGGATATCCATTTCGCTTTTAGACATCAGTACTGATAGGTAGGGTTGAAATGTATTCCTTGTCAATGAAGGAAATTCATTTGTGTCATGCAATATAGCCCGTTCTGGTTTAACTTATGAACCGTTGATTGTCTGTTGTAATGTCATCCTAGATCTAGTATAAATTATAAGTTGTATTTCAGAGATGTTTGTCTTCGCTGTTGTACGATTTCTCAATTTTGTGGGTCTTGGTGAGTTATAGGAGTGTGTTATGAACTGGTTAGGTAACTTTAGACTTGAGTACCAGGTTCACGCCTAGGTAGAGTAATCATTCAAGTTTGAGTGATTTTAGTCTTGATTAGTTGTTTTTAAAATCAATTAATTTTTATTTCCAAGTGAGATCAGAAATCGTGTTTCACTTTAATTAGGCGACCCATCGCCGAGTATGTTTTTGTTTATTAAATGTTATTTTTCGAAGTTTAACTATTTAAGAAGTATCCAACGAGAGTTATCGATTACCGGGGGTTGGGTTCGTTGTTTTACAAAGTTTAAAAAATGAAAAAAATGAAAATTGAAAAAGAAAAACGTCTATAAAATGTTGCAATCGGCCCAATGCTGTTTTAAGCTCGAAGAGACAAAACAAATTGGTGCCAAAACTACATTTTTCCGTATTTTACTTCCGCCCACCCTTTTTCTAAAACGCCCCAAATGCCCTCAAAAAACCGATTTCAAATTTAGCCTGTGGCGAAATTAATGGGGGGCTTGCCCCCCATACCCCCGTGCTCCGCGCTTAGTCCTTTCCCCGACGTACAGCCACGCAAATCGACCCCCCCATGATTATGTCTAGATCCGCCACGCAAGTCGTGCAGAATGGGGGGGGGGGGGGTTCGGGGGGGGATGGAAACCCTTTAGAAAATGCCCCGAAATTTTTTTTATTTTATTTGTTATGACGGAGTATTTAAACGAGTCTTTTTTACACAATTTTAAAATTAAAAAATTAGAGTTAAAAAAATTTTTAATAAACTAAAAAAAATTTTTTAATTATATATATATGTTAGTACTTAAGACAAAAATTTAAAAAAGTGACTACACCGCGGGGATCAAACCCCGGACCATAACTAACCGGGCCTTTGGCTCAAACCCAAACCTTAAAATAGTTTTATTAAATAAAATATTAATAAAAATTTTACATAAAAATATATTATTAAAATATAATAAAAAATAATAAAATTAAAAATAATTAGCATAATATAGAATAATAATGATAAAAATATAGCTTATAGGGTAAAGCCTCGACCTGCGTCGGAAGAACGGGGTTCGATACCCCCTTGGATGGATTTTTAATTTCTAGATCGTTCCATAAAATATACCTATTATGAAAAAACATTGTGCAGTTGTTGCCCCCGGCCCCTAAACAAATTTAGGGGCTTTTGCGGTTGCCCCTCTCTCCCCCCCCCCCATGTTTACGCCACTGCTCGCAACAGACGAAAAACACAACCAAAATCGAAAATGCCCTGTTCTTTCAGACAAATATTTATGTGATAGCTCTAAAAGAACTAGTAGCTGTAGAAGATTATTCATAAATATGGGATGCGTTTGTAATTTAGAGTATAATGTCATAAAACATTCAATAAACATTATGAATCTTTTTGTTATTACAGAGAAAAAACATGACAAGGTCCACGATTTTATATTTTTTTTTGTTCCTTGGAATTTTATTAACATGAGTAGACGGCAGGAGAAATAAACTCTTATGAGCAACACAGCTTATAGACATTTGTCTAGAAGTGTGCCGGGTGTGACTCAAGTCAATTATTTGGATAGCCTACGAATATTTGATTTTTATAAAAAGTGGTATTATACTGTCCTTGATTTTCGGGAAGTCTAGATCAGGGTGCTGAAAGAGCAATGCTAAATCGTGTGGCAGTGTTCCTTCATTTGTTTCGAGTTTCAGTAGTTCAAAGTCCGAGCATCAGAGTGTTATCGTCGCTTTTTTGCGCGACTAATCGATTATTGGCCGATATAGCAGTTGTTTACTTCAAATATTGATAAACAAAGTCTTAGAAACGCACGTGAAAGTCACATGGCAATTATGTAGGCCTACAATATTCGAAGGCAATAATTTCGAGGCATAATAAAATGTTTCAATGTACTGACCAATCAATATAGAAAGTGATTATCATTGACCATCAAAGGTGAGAAAGGGCCCAGGACGAGTATTGCTAGGCTATGCCCTTGTTAGTTTTAAATTAATTCTACGGAATAGCCCGTAGGCAGTTTCTTGCTAATGGCTGTATCGGCCAACTATAACACATTAACATCCAAGAAGATGAGATGACATGAAGAGTGAAGACTACCATGCCATTATGAAGACCAAGATGACCAAGGCTGGCCTCTCCGTGGCATTCAGGCTCCAGCCCTCTCAACCCGCGCCAACGCATCGTGACCTTGACTAGACTGTGACAAGATATAAAACCAGACGCAAGGAACAGTGAGTGTTATCTTAATGGCCTGCAATCACCACGCATGGGGCCTGTTACTGGACAAGTGGACTTATCTTTTTTCCCAGGCCTAGACGGGCATGTGGGAAAATAATCTACGTACCCGACTACTTTTTTTACATGCCCGGTCATCTCGGGCATGGTATTTTTTGAGCCTGCATACCATTATGATATCAAGATGACCGCCATGAGGACTACATCTGTGACATCCAAGAAGTTCAACCGCCACCAGCTACCATGAGACAGATGGCGTAACGGTACAATAATACCACATTGGACAAGAGACATGTCTGATCACTGTCAGGTTTATGAATTTCTTACATCACTATCTATCATCACTAACCCAGTTCCTGAATTGAAGATGTCAATTTAGGCGTAAGGCTAATGTAAACATGCGCTTTCTCATTATCTTTTGTGCTTATTGACGGCGTTTTTCTTCTGAATTATAATGTCCTTTGTTTTATGCCGCGACTTGTTGTAGTGTGCTGAGTATGCCCCACCCACCCCACCCCTCCTGCCTAACTGCTCTGCGATCTTCCAGAGTTTTACCGCGTAAATAATTACCAGTCACACATCACTTGTTTATGTTTTTTCTTCTTTTTTTGCTAAAAGTCAAAACTTAAAAGCTAATCACCCATGGTGATAATTGCTTTCCTTATATTCTTCATTCGGGCCCACCCACCCCCCCCCCCCTCCACGCCCCGCCCACTGCATTGTGACCTTGACTTGACTGTGATGACTAACGAACAGACATCCCGC